>CCAG010022138.1:0-63177 GCA_001077435.1 Glossina morsitans morsitans | reverse complement strand
TTCGCAAAAAAATCCCTTTGCTCCCTTTTGAGTCGCTCGTAAATTGATATGTTAGCATTTTTCGAGAATCGTCAGTGAAATAATTTATTTAACAAATTTTTTATTTACTTACCGAAAGATGAAGGCTATCAGCATTTTGTCAAAAGTTTATTAAAAGTTTGCCTCACAAACCTCATAAATTATATACATTGTTGGTCCGCATAAAATTCTAAACTGAATGAAGCAGATTCGTCTGTCTATCTGTCCATTTGCCTGTTTTTCTGTCCGTGGTAAACATTCTTCTGGTCGTAAAAAAGAACTATCCACTTTCAACTTGCACGAACGTTGGTCTTCAAAATGAGGTAAAGCCCATAGTAAACCGAAAACTGAACACATATTCCTTTCTTTGTGATTTTTTGTCTATTACTCATAAAGACATGAAATTTTCTGTAGTTATTTTGTGCAGGATTCTACTACTTACGTAAAAAAAAGGAACAACAAAAAATATTGTGGGCCCCGTCCAACAAAGTGATAAGTAATCCAATTTTTATATTTTTTACTTTTTTTACGTTTCCTGCTTATTGTTCATGAGGCAAACAAGACAGAATATTCAAAATCATTCTTTATATTCCTCACATAAAGACACACCCAACTCTCTTTTATACGGTAGACACGGCCCTTAGAAAGTCGTACAAAAAATTGTCGAAAACAAAACATACGACATATGGTGAATGTGGATATGTTCCACAACTTTAAAAAATTGTGTAAGATTGAACAACCTTAAACATTTTTCCATAAAACCGTGCAAAAAAAGTATTAATGATTACATATATACATAGCAAAAACAATTCACGTTTTTTACAAAAAAAAAAAAAATATTAAAATTAGTGTAAAGTGAAAATTCAGTCCATAAATCTAACACAGAAAAATTTATATTAAAGTTTTGAATAAAAATCAATATCGCAACTTGATAACAAACGTCCACGTTTAGTAAGGACCGGTATCTGATATATCTACCACAGTCTAGTAACGCACAGTAAAAATTAGAATTTTAAATAAATGTTCTTTTGGGATTCGTGTACACGAGTGTACTTGCTCGTGTTGGCGAACCTTATTATTTGAAAAGGGATCGTGTAAAAAAAGAGTTGAGTGTATATTATCTGCCTAAGAATATGTTAATTTTGAAATAAATGCAGAGGAGCTCCCAAGGAGGTGTATTCGTTTTTTCTTATTGGGTACCAACTAAAACGACTTGGAGAATATAATGCGACAAGCTAAATATGTTAACTCTAAAGGAAAAGTCGCTGATGTCACGACGTGGTGAATTCGTTTTATCCTTTGATATGGGAATAAAAAAAATTGAAAAGGAGCTATAAGTAACATGATGGTGATGAGCTCTGATGTGTGAAATCATTGAAAATGATGGAAAAAGATATGTGTAAAGGAGTCAGCGCATAAGAGTGATGCAAAGCAGTCAAGGAAGAAGATGAAAACAGAGTGGTTAACTGTTACAGCGAAATCATCGCAATGAGAAATCATTATTTAAAGTCAGGAATTCCCGACGAAGACTTTGACTAATATCACCTTTTAAGCTTTCTTCATCGTTATGTTCAGTATGCGCGAAAATCTTTTGCAAATAGTTCTTATTTACTGAAGCCACATTCGCAGCTCGAAAAAACAAATTTGAGTTAATTGAAAGAACAAATGTTTATGCTTCAAGGTGAGAGTATTCTTTCCAGTGCTACCCGTTTTGAAAGAAATCGTATATTGTTTGTTGGATAGAAAAACTCACTAATCTGGATAATTCCTTCCACTTCTTTGACACCAATGATTGATTTCTACATATCATGTCTTTTGATATAATAGAATATTTATTTCCAAGGAAGAAAGTTTTCATAACAAAATGTTCTTTTTTCTTTTGATAATTAAAAAAAAATTTTTACCATAATTTTTAAGAAATTTTAAAATACCACCGTATTCTTAAAAAAGTGAAAACTTTGAAAAGTTTATAATTTCATATGCGCTTTTATTATTATTATAATTATATTCATATCCATCACCGAAGGATAAGCAGTGTATTGATTTTGTCAAAACGTTTGCTTCAGATACCTTACAAAGTGTATATATTTTCAATCAGCATTAAATTCTGATGTCCGCCCGTCCGTCTTGCTTTCGTGTCTTCACCTTAAAGGATTCAATGTTTGAGATATTTCGATGAAATTTAATATAACGACGTGCTTTGATTCAATGACGAACGCTACTGAAAATGGTTCGAATACAATGCATTATGTGAATAACTGTATTAAGTGAAGTGATGCGAGCATTTTTACTTTTCTTAATTATAAAATATTTCTTCACATTTCTATAGAAAATTTTCCCTGAAATTTATTGAAGTATTTAGAAAAATTTAGAATTATTCAATATGAAAGAAATAAATTACTTGCACTTTCCCCTCTTTCGGTTTTTTTCGTACATATAAACATACATGTGCATGCACATGACATCTATATGTGTATGTATCATATAGCGTACGTTCACTTAAAAACTCAGAATTTCAAATGCTTTTACTTTAAAATCGTGTGATATGACTTCTAAAACAAAAAGTTTCACGTTTTTTAACAAAAATTTCACAGTTACATCTTATTTTGAAACCTTTCTTTGTGTCTCAGTATATTTAATTCTCTCCAGTTGTAGGTGTTTTAAAGATGCAATCCTTAGAGTATGTTATAAATTAAAAAATTAAAATAAAAGATTTGATAGAGTGTAACGTCATATTAAGAAACCATGAACAACACTTTTGCTTATGAATGAAAGAGCAGGCAATTATATGGTTGCCAATTAACAGAGCTATTACTGTTATTGATAACAGAGACATTAAAAGTGTCTCAAATTTTTCTAACTCTTATTTTAAAACATTTCTTTATGTCTCTACGTATTTAATTCTCTCTAGCTGTAGTTATTTTAAAGATGCAATCCTTAGAGTATGCCAGAAATTAAAAGAATTAAAATAAAACGTTAGATACAGTGCAACGGCATATTAAGAAACCATTAACAGCATTTTTGCCTATAAACGCAATGAGAATAACAGAGTAGGCAATTACCTGGTTGCTAACTAACAGAGCTACTACTGTTATTGATAACAGAGGCACTAAAGGTCCCTGAGATTTTTCTAACCCTTATTTTAAAACATTTCTTTGAGCCTCTACGTATATAATTCTCTCCAGTTGTAGTTGTTTTAAAAATTGAATCCTTAGAGTATGCTATAAATTTGTGTACATATTGTTGCGCTCTTTTTGTGCTTGAAACAAACAAATTGCTGGAATCCACAATTACCACAAAAGCCATACAAAGAAAGAAGAAATTTTGGCGAGAAAAGAAAAGACGATAAAAAAAAAGGAATAAGAAAAATCTAATACTAGTCATATTTGTTTGACCAACTTTTCGATGTATGTTTACATACATATGTATGTACATCTTCTAAAAACCACTTGAGTGTTATGGTTGTAAATTTATGTCATTACGTTTACCAAAAAACCCAAAGAGATTACTAAGAGCAACGTATAGAGAAATCATGAATGATTATTAAATTGTTTAGTACTAAGTTTACATACATATCTATATATACGGGCAACTGTGTTCAAGTCTCTAATCTTAAAACAACTAAATCTGATGCATAGCGGTGTACACGTAATGACTGTTTTGAATACATTTGCGAAAACTGGAGGAGAGTAAATTGCTGCAGCCACATTGTCAGCTACAGTCTCTTCGCTGCTTTTATGCGGTTAGTGTTGATTGTTGCCACTAAATATGGTTCATAATGTAACTATTACAACAATTATTTTGGTCGATCGTGTTTATTGTGTTTATTTTGCAACCGATAATTGTTATTATATGTATATATCGGTCTCACAATTTTCTACAATTGTTAATGTTGTTACGGTTGTTGCTATTCTTGGTTTTTTTAATAATTTTATACTTTTTTTTCTTTTCGCTTTTATACATATATTCTATATTCTTGTAGAAGCAAGCAAATGTAGACATGTCTTTTTTTTTTTTTTTCGTTTTCTATTCTCGTAATAAACATGGATATGCTTGGCAATGCAATATGCGTCCTAAAGACATTCATTTGCGTCATTGCATGTATGCGCTTATATAAAGGTTTGTCGGGACAGCAGCATAAATTATTGCCTCTTGGCATTAGCGGTAAATGAAAGCAAAATCCATTTAATAAAATTGAATTAATTAAATTGAAATTAATAAATAAATGCATATTATTTTTAAATAATATTTTGCTTTTTATTTCTCTTAATTTTCGATTTTATTACGGTAAAGCAAGAACGTATCATAACGTAAATTAAAAGTCTATTCCTAATCAGATTAGCACTCAGACAGGAAGATAGACATGATGACAAAAATACTTAGTAGACAATTACAAAATCTCTCAATGACATTAGGCAAAAGAGTTCGGGGAAAAATAAGTTTTTAATATAATCAGCATTAGAGAATAAAGTAAATGATGAAAATGTTATAAACAGAAAAATTTTTGCTTTTATTATATAAAATGACACTATCTGACCCTTTTATGGTAATTTCGAAAAGATGTTCTTTAACTTTTCCTTAAATGCAAGATGAACATGACAAAATATCGATTTCGTTGGTTTGCTTTTAATGATTAATGAGAAAAAATGATATAAAACATTATTTTAGACAAGCAAAACTGAATATTAAATACCCTACGCGTTTTCGCTCTGCTACTAGCATGTAAAACTACGGATGTAATAAAAAAAAAGAAGAATTCTAAAAATGCCTTCTAAGGAAGGCGGTCCACGTACGTGGAACTTAGGAGAAATACTTTCAAGTATGCAACTCGTTTTTACCGCGGCTGCATCCCCTGAGTTGATTGCGGAAGTTACGATCGGGCAAGACCGGATTTGAATTCAAGCCAAATAAAAATTGAATTGTTAACCAAATAAAAATTATGTCTTGAAAAAGTCTTGGAAGGGACTCAAATCGATATGATACCAATTTACTATAATCAATTTTTTTTTGTTAAAGACTTTACTATTCTTAGTCATAAAATAGCAAAAACTAGATCTTATTGGTCTATAAAGTTCTACTTTACGTGTTCCACCTGGGATCTCGACTAATTCAACGGTAATGTATTCAAATCTCAAGTGTAGTAGAGTCCCGCCTTAGATGTCAGCGCTTTAAGACTTTAGTCGAGCGGAGTTTTCGTCTCTGCCTAAATTAATTATGATAATAATGAAAACTCATGTATTGGAATAAGAAAAAAACACAAAATAGGCCTCTGGAGTCCAAATTTGGTGCAGCACATTGCCGTTACTCTTTGATACCAATTTTCATTATAAAAAACGAAAAAATAACTCTTTATGCTTTGTTACGGGCGCAAAAAGGCTAAAAGAACTCGGAACTGAGGAATTTCGCTTGTCTTACTTTTTCATACGGTTACGAAACGAAACGTTTCAAACGTTGCAACGAATCTTATTGTAAAGCAAATATTCTCCAGTTTTATGGAATTTAATTCTAGACTCTAAGGCGGCACTCGTTTGTAAGAAGAGATTTTTCAAAGTAATATTGGATCAAGCCAGTGGGCATGGCTTTAGTTTGTATACACTGCAATTATAAAGTACGTAATTTTCCTTTGCAAGATTAACATTATGGTCATTGTACACTACTCTACTAGCGGTAAGTGCATGTAAGCTTCGTGAACACGTTCTCATACGCAAAAGAACTTGAAATAGATCCACACTATATAATATCATGATCTTAATTGATCCAAACCTGTCTGTCCGTCTCATGTCTGTCCATATAATTTTTTGTTCAAGCTACAGGTTGCAATTTTCGAGATATTTCGATGAAATTTGGTTCAGTAATGTGTTTTGATCCAAAGACGAACGTTCTTGAAAACGGTTCGGATCGGCCAACTTTTCGCCCTATTGTGGAAAGTCGTTATATGGAAAAAAATTCCAGTTTTCCAAATTTCTCGGCAAAAGCGGCTAAAAGGTAGTATTTCGACATTTTAAATTGGAATGAAAACTTTGGACCGGCTGGGGTAATTTTTGAACTCCCCTTTCTCATAACAAAAACTGAAGTTCATACGACAAATAGGTATAATTTTCATTGCTTCACGATGAAAATTATATCATAATAGTAACTTAACATAAAAATATTAACTGCGCCAAATTTGGATCATCTTGGCCTATTTGGTTGATCCTACCCTAATAAGAATTTTCACGAAAACTGATGCTTTGTAGAGCAGAAAATTGACTCATAATAGTATTTTCATACAAAAATGAATTCTACAAAATTTGGACCATCTACGCCTATTTTTGGATCCTACCTTATGTAAGAATTAAATTTGTAAGGTTACGGTTTGGCCCCGCTTCCCCTATAAATGTGCACTTGGAAAATATGCTTTTACATAGAAATAACATATAATCTTTGTGTTGCATAATAAAAATAAAAAATGTGTTAGACAATGTAGTGTAAGGTATTTAATGGTCGGCCTTGCCCTTGTTCTTACTTGTTTTTTTTCTTCAAGTTTTGCTATGTTATAATGAAAGTGGTGAGGACCGGCAAACCTTTTGACAAAAATATAACTATATCAAGTTTGGACCAAACCGGTTCACGTTCCATATAAGAGAAATGGAAGGAGATAGGTGTCAAATATTAAATGGCTAAGCTTGTCTGGCTATAACTTTTCATTGGAAACCTTGTTGATGTTTTTCTCAGTTAGGATCCTGCTGCAGCTAACTTATGGATACAATATGTTTTTCAATTGTTTTCGATGGAAAATAAAAACAACTTTCGAGTTTCTTTAGCCTTGTCCACATGTCACATGGAATAAGTAATAAAGAGAATTTCCGACGACGAAACATTCCCTTAAAGAGAAATATTTTAAAATTCGCTGAAAAACATCACGGACCATGTATTCCGGGTGTTCTGCGGAAAATACACTCAATACAAAAAAGTGGTTTGCTCATTAAATACTCGAATGTATAGTCAGCGTTAAGGGGTAGCAGTAAGCGTAGATTTTAGTAACAACTCCCTGAAATTGCTGAATTGTTGGAACCGTCATCCGATAAGATTGGCAACTCTTACTCTTGCAATTGTTTTGTATTTCTATTCCCCGTACATTCTTTCTTCTGTCAAAAATTCTCTCACATTTGTCATTTCCCAAAGACAACGACCCTGCGTAATTTCAAATCGAAATTGTATTCGAAACGTGCCGGGCGAATCATCTGTATTTGGCTCGTTGAATATTGGAGGACAAGAACGAAGAGAAGAAAACGCAGAAATATTTGAAGCGAGTTTGCGTTAATTTAATTAATCTGCAATAATTTCTCGAAGGCCTATTGGAAAATGGCGTACGCGTGAGTAAAAAATCAATTTAATTTTCAATATTTTGTGAGGAAAAAATTTCAGATTAATATCGAAAATATGTATATATGTAAGGAGACATGACCATGACCATGACCATGACCATGATTAATGAATTAATATTTTATATGCTATTATAAGGGTCGAAAGTAATGGAAATCGATGTGAGCCCACGGATTCCGAGACATACTCGAATCCAAGTTACAGTCGTGTCGGTCTTGATGTTTTAAATAAACAACGACAAGAAGGAAAGGTGAGCGCGAAAACTATATCTATATATAATAGGTTATGATTATTATATAAAATCTAACCGAAACGATTTTTCGATTTCGTAGTTTTGTGATTTTATTTTGGAAGCGGAGGATGAATTATTTCATGTTCACAAAACGCTGCTGGTAAATGTTTCTCCTTATTTCGTAGCGATGTTTCAAGGTAAGTGCTTTTATAAGACTGTCAGGGTATACGTCCATTTGTAAGAACTCTTCAACTGTTTTCAGATGATGTAAGAAAAAATGCTGATGAAAGAATAAAACTTACAGGTGTCGATGCGGTTGCCTTGAAGGCAATTATAGATTATATGTACACGGGTGAAATTACTATCACCGAAGGTAGCGTGCAAGCACTTCTTTCTGCATCCGATTTACTTCAGATCGATTGGTTGAAGAATCAGTGCGGACTATTTCTTAAACGCAGAGTAAAGTCAACAAATTGTTTTGGTATTTGGAGACTTGCTGGTAAGTTCCTTGGGATTCTTGGCGCATATACAATTTATGAATGCTTAAGAATATTCCAGATATGTACTCATGTAAAGAACTCTTTCATTATTGTAACAAATATATATTACTCTGCTTCCCCCGACTCGTTTATACCAAGGAATTCTTGACGCTTTCCTTCGACGAGGTATGTAGGCAAGACACGAATATTGGTAGTTAACAAATGTGTATGTGTATGTTTTGTTAAGTGTTCTGAGGCTTGCTTTCATCAAGCATCTAAAATCATTTCTAAATAAAATCAACTTTTAAATGTTTCTTTGCAGTTGAAGATGATAATAACCGACGATAATCTTTATGTTAGGGGTGAGGATATCGTTTATCACGGTCTGTTGAAGTGGGTTAAACATGACACTGAATCGCGACGAGTTCATCTCTACGAACTAATGAGTCAGATTCATTTACCGCGCGTTCGTCCTCGCTTGTTAAAAAATCATATCTTTCGAGAACCAGTCTTCAAGAATGATGGCAAGAGTAAACAGCTTTTGACTAAAGCCTTAAGCGATTCTTCATTTTCCTTTTATGAAGGGTATTATTCGTGCTCTCCTCGGTACGGGACACCTCATGTGCTATTCGCCGGTGGGATATATGAAAATAAACAGTTATTCCCTTGCAAATTACGTAATATATTCTTTGACGGAGAGCTTACCATACGACCAATGCGAGAGCATCGAAACCATTTGTCCGTGGCGTCATTGAACGGTTTTGTGTATTGTACGGGTGGAGTTAGCGGTTCGCTCCTACTGAGAAGCGCCGAGTATTACGATCCCATTGTTAACGAATGGAATCTGATTGCTCCGATGAAAGACAGCCATCATTCGCACGGGTCTTGTGTTATTAACAATCACATCTATGTGATCGGTGGTTATATGAATTCGTCAGTGGAAAACTACAATCCAAAAACTGACAAATGGTACAGTTGTCCGAACACCCCGTCCCAGTATAGCACGGGCAATCGTGTAACAGTTATTGAGAATTGTATTTATAGCTTAGGGGATTACGAGAGCACAGCGTTGAATAACCGCTTTGATCCAAGAGAAGGGCGATGGCAAAGGCTCAGCGGTGCACCGTATCTGTGGCGTGACACGGAAATAGCTTCTTACGGCCAATCTTTGTATTGCATTGGCGGAGCTTTTGACTCGCATCAGTGCACGCGGTATGACATGCGTTCCGATAGATGGGAAACACTATCTTCTATGATGTCCGGGAGATGCGGTCACTCGGTAGTGATTTATAAAAATAAAATTTACGTATTTGGCGGCAACAGATATCCTTGCTATGACGAACGCTATTATATTCGAATAAATGAATGGAAACGTTTCGGCATTGAGTCAATGGACCGACAATACGGCGGAGCTTCTCTTATATATACCAATTTAGATAACATGAAAAACTTTTTATGCTTGTGATAGGAAAGATTTTGCACGAGAGAAAGAATAAAAAACATATGCAAACAAATATTTCTCATGTCAATTAATTAGTTTGGATAGTTAATCTCTGCCGCAGATACTCCCCACAGGTAATATAATACAACAACCAAATGACGCAGACACAAGAAGTGATTCCTTCTGTTTAGAAGACGATTTTTCACTAGGCTCTAATATAAGTAAAAGGTGTCTCGATACTTTGTTTTCACATTTCGACTTAACAATGCCAGTTAGATCCGGGATCCACAAATCAATATTATTTTCATATTGTGGATCGCTACCAAACCAATTTAAGTTCTTTCGACATGATATCGCCATGTTGCCAAAAGTATTGTAAAATATTGTAGAAAATGATGGAATCTACTTTGGTTAACATATATTGTACCAATCTTCCATAATAAATACCTTTTTCAAGTGAAAAAGTGATCTAACCTAATACTTAGGTTATTACTATGAAGAGAACGGTCGATACTTATTATGATGCTCTTGCTGCGTACACGAATAAATAGTTAAATGTGTCGTAAGATACGAGGTACATCTAACTCTTTTTTTACACGAAAGATACGCTCCTCAAAGAGCCATATAAAAAAAGTCGTGTAAAAAAAATACAGCAACATATAGTAAAATTGGGAATATATTCTAAAGCATAAGAAGATGAGAGAGCTGTAAACATTTTTTCAACAAACCGTGCAAAAAAAGTAACAATGAAATCCATATTAAACCAAAATAATTCATTTTTATTACAAAAAAAATTAAAATTACTGTACAGGTAAAATTCAGTCTATAGTTACATGTAAAAAAAAAAATTTAAAGGAGCGTGCACGCTTATTACAGATTGGATCATCAACGAAAGAACTTTATTGAAATTATTGATTGAATTCAGCGTATTAAACATTGCCAATTGAAAACACAACGAGATACAGAAAATTCGGGTATTCCTCGTAATCGATCAGGTCACTAAAAAAGTTAAAACTGAAGTTAAAAAAAACTTTTTTTTGGCGGACTTTTGAAGGAAACAAATTGTGTAACCCAGCGTATTTGTATTTATTGGTGAATCGTGTCATTTTGAAATCGGGTAAAAAGAGCCGGGTGTAAATAAACAGTTGGGTGTACTTGTTGTGTTTTTTTTTTTTGGTAATCTGGAAAAATATCTGAAATAATGAATTAGAAAAAAAATCTTAAATTTAAAGGAAAAACAAGAGAAGTCTTTCTATTCGATTTTTTATTGTTATTATTTTTGTTTTTGTTTCTTATTTTAAATATTCCTTTAAAATCGTGCCTGAACCGACAAAAGCGTAATAAATTTTAACAGTTGTGACCAGTTTTTGAAAATGTTGTTTATATGCTTTTGTACTCTATACCTCATCATTATACATACACACATAAATTTGTATGTGTTTGCCCAAGTATACGCCTAAATGTGTATGTGTATATATAATGTGTTTGGTGTTGTATGTAATACAATTACAATTTGTTTAGATTTAAGTTAACGCTTGCAAAACGAGCGCATATATTACTTTACATAGTAATTGCAACTTATTGTATAGTTTTTTTTTTTGCGTTATAGGCAAACGTAAACGTAAACATAAACATATCCACATTCATGAACGTACATGCATAACCTAAGTATAAATATACTAACAACATATTTGTTAAGTAGCTGTTGTTTGTTGTTTAAATGAAAATATTTTTCATTTCCACGCAGAGAGCGAGAGGGAGAGAAAAAGAGATAAGTGGCGCAAAGTACAGACATATATATACATATATATATATATGCATAATACGTGTGTACAATCCGTCCTTTGTGTAATCCATATATTATATATTGTGACTGTGACTACTTGCTTGTTATTATATATCAGTAACATTTAGTGCATTGCATAGCTGACGTTTTTCTTTTTCTTCTTTTTTGTACTTTACTACACCTTATATCACTTGTAGTACGGATATGTAAAATTCATGAGAATTTATGTAACACTAAGAAGAAAATTCGAAGTATATTTTCTGAACCATAACCCAAAACGATTTAAAGCACATCTTTGACCATCTGTCCATACGATGTGTGTTTAGGTATATTTGTGTACAACGCAAGAATAGCAACTCTGTGTGACATGTCTTTGTTAACCGAAGAATGGCGCCAATTGAAAATTGATTGAACCAGGTCAGGTACACGATGTTGCTTCATATAAAAACTTCTTCTTCTTATTATTATTATTAATTTAGCCAGAGAATAAATTCTAAGACTAAAGTCCTAAAGCACTAGAATCTAAGGCTTCATTAAAAACTCTACCACACTTGAGATTTGAATCCACGACTATCGAGTTGCTGGTCGAGTCTCTTGCCTACACGGCCAATCAGGCGGATAAAAAAAAGTCAACCTATGAGAAAAAATTTACCTTTTTCGATATTTTTCGATAAAATCAAAAATTAGTTTTACAACTTTTCTTCTGTCCGATGGAACTTTTCATTGAACCACTTTCCATATAAAAGTTCTCATAAAAGAAACGAGCTTCGCTAAAACAGTCACTTTTGTATTTGAAATTTATTATTGCAAGTTCGGGCCAAATCGGTCTATTTTTCGAATCACTTGCCACATATAAGGATTCTCATCAACTCTTTTATGGTGACGATGGTGGTTTAGATAACGAAGAAGTTCTATTCTATGGTACTATGGTAGATGAAATAAAGTAGGATAGTTAATAGTCGGTGTGGGTCGATAGGCATAAGCTTTAACTTGTTTTGATTTGTTTTGTTATTGTTGAACTTTAACAGGGTGGATACACTTACTCGAACGAACACGTACGGAAAATTTACAAAAGAAATTCAGAGCATATTAGAAAAAAAACAAAAAAGAAAAAGAAGAAGTAGAAAAACAAACAAACATGAAAAACAGTTAAAGTTTGTGAAAATTTCTCACTTTTGTGTTGCACTATTTCACAAACCATTGTAACTATACGGTATACGGATATACATATGAGTGTGTGTGTGTGTGTGTGTGTATGTTTGTTTTTCTATTTCCCAACATACTCATACATAATTGTAATCATTAAGGTTTTTTTTTGCGCTTATGTTCATGTTCAACCTAATATCGTAATGGCTTTCAGGAGGAATGTGTTGAATATTAAAAGCGCAAACACTGGCCAACAATGTCTGACATGATGTAAATTTTGCGACGAGGAAAGAAAAATAAAATTGAATATTAATAATAAAAAAAAAAATACAAAAATTTTCCTCACGGTCAATAACCAGGCGTATCGACACTTAATCGCATACCTTTTCTGGCGTCTGTTTCGCGTGCCTAGACATTGACCACCATCGGTGCCGAGCCGTATTTTAAATATATGTTAAACGTTTTCCTTTTTGCTGGACATATTTCCATAAACATTTCGCAAACACCTGATAAATTGTTTTCAATAGCATAGCAGTTACAAGTGCTTGTCGCGGTTGCTGTTGTTGTTTCTGTTGTTATTGGTATTTTCTATTGAATTTATAAATAAACCATCTTTTGAAAGTGCATAAGAAGTGCTTTATCGCTTTCCAAATTAATCGTAATCACTTGGATTTTGTTGTTGTTCGTAATGTAATTGTTTTTTGTTTTTTTTTAAATATTTTCTATTTAAGGATTACATTTTTGCTTTTTTTGTATGTCATTGTTGTTTAGAAATTTATTTTAAGCGTATATGTGTATATCAAAAAAAGAAAAGAAGTTTCTTCTGTTACTTGAAACTTCATAGCATCAGAGACAAACAAGACAGAGATTCACAAGACGTCCCAAGATTTTATTCAAAACTCAAACTAATCAAATCTCATTGACTTTCTTTGCTTCTATTATCTATAACAGTAGTGACTCTGTTAATTAGCAGCCGTATGGCTGGATGTTTCTTCAAAGATCTGTTCAAGTTTTTTCGATGTGACGTCACACCACATCATACGTTGATAGATAGATGTTTGAGTTTTTAAGTGAATATGCGCCATGCTATACATATAAGTGCGGATGTACGGAAAAAACCTAATAGGTAACATATGGGAAATTGTTTTTTTTCTAAAATTTTCTGCAAATATTCCATGAACAAATAGAAAGAAGCTCCAGACTATTCTAAAATACATACTTGGGAACCATGCCAATTAAATAAATGGATAACGCAACGTGTACAATGAATCATATGTGATGTGCAAAATTGAACAAATATGTAAAAAAGATATGTGTAATATAAATATACTTGTGAATAATAAGTCAACTTAATAAGGATCTATTATTCCTACGGGCATAACTCTTTACACCCTACGCCACTTGTAATGCAGCACTCACGTACACAAAAGGGCTTAAGATGGACACATTTGTTATTATGCCCATCGCTTTAGGATCATTTTATAAGCTTGGCTGTCCGTCTGTCTGTCCGTTTGATGTCTGCCCATACTTTACAATTTTTGATATATTTTGATGATTTGATGATGAAATTTGTTGCACTGACCTCTTTTGATCTAACGATGAACGCTATTAACTACTACCAGTAACTACTTACAAGGTTGAAAATTTTCACAATTTCTCAGCAAAAGTCGCTATCTAGATTTTTCGAAGCATCTTTCTTATAAGTGTTTATGGTAAAGATGTATGATTTGCAATACTTTGAGGTGAAAATTGAAAAGCAATCAACATTTCCGAAGTTGGACTACGTAGATCTATTTTTTCGATACTATCATATAAGGCTTCTTAGGAAATGTAAATCTTTATATGTCAAAAAGGCCTAATTGTTAAAGTCTTATGGTGAAATTTGCTTACGGTAACAATTTGATATAAAACTTAAGTGGACAATGGACTTATTTGTTGGACTTCACTCCAAAAAGATTTAATTTTTAATATTTTCCTATGAAACTTGGTCTATAGTAACACTTTACGAAAAAACGTAGGCCTATTTTTTAGACCCTAACCTACATAGAGGTTATCAGGAAAAGCAACCTCTTGTATAGAGAGAAAATGTACTTTCAAGTTTTTTGTGGCAGAAAAATATTTTCGCGATTTAAATTAAATTTGCTAAATTTGGACCACGTCATCTAATGATTTCAGCATCCTCAAGATACGAACGTTCATGAAAACTGTACCCCTGCATAAAAAAATGCCTTATTTTTATTGTACTATTATGAAAAGTAAATATTAACTGCATTAGGCCAAGTAGCGTAGTGTATCTATGGGTTAATCTTGCCTGACTATAATGCTCTTGTATATATATGTAAATTCCATAGCACATATTTATTTAAAAAAATAGATGATGGATTTGGTTTTGTTTTGCGAACCTTTGGTTGAATGTGACGTCACATCAAGGAATCTTTAACATAATTTTTGTCATACGACAAATAAAACTGACGAAGGAAGCTGTCACATAGCAGCTAATTAACAGAGTTACTGCTGTTATCGATAACAGCAACATATGAAACTAAAACTTGGTTAGTTTAAATTTTGAACAAAATGTTCGAGACATCTTGTCATTTAGTCGTCTGTGATAGCAATCGTTGCATGTCTTTTGTTTTTGGCTTTGATCATCATCATCATCACCATCATCATCATCATCATCATCATCATCAGATACTGTCGTTTTTTAATTTAAAATCTGATATGCTGGACCTTCTACTCTCTCTTTCTCTCCTCCACTATCTTTCTCTCTCTCTCTCTCTCTCTCTCTCTTTATATCGTTATAACTAAGGTTTTTCTTATTGTTCAAAATGTCACATGAAAAGCTTTTCTTTCAATTGACAGCTTACATATCCATCAAACGACCTTGTGCGGACATCCACTAGTTTATGTGCCTGTAATTAACTTTTCATTTCATTTCACTTTTATCGAAATTTATTACCTTTCGCGGAATGTCTAATTTATTGTGACCACCGTTGTGAGATGAAAGTTCATTAACTTCTCTGTCACATTTGTAACACCTAAAAAAGAAAAAAACTATCCGAGATGCAATCAAGTCCATATAGTCTGCAGTGATATTGAATTTTAGTTTTTAAGTTACTTTGAAGTCTTTCCGAAAAAAAAAAAAGAATTTTCTTCTCCTTACTTCAGATCAAATCCACAAACAGATGCAATCGAGCACAATTAAGCATCAAATCAATATTCATATATTCATTCATCGACATATGTACAAACTATGAAAATGAAATTTAAATTTAGAAAACCATATTCGCCTCATCGATATCCTGTTGAAAACTGAATCAATTTCATATAATTATTATCTTCATTAATAGATGTCTGAAAGCGTATATAACCAACTACTATACGTTACCTTACTTTTCTTTCATGCCTTTCAACTGCATTACGTTGTTATGTATTTTTTTTTTTTTTATTTACAATATTTCAACGAAAACACACAAAAAAAAAAAAGTTCAATCATATTTGCACCAAAGCAGCAGGTTATTGACTGATTGGTTGCTATTCGTCATTGATGTGAGAAAAAGAAAAAATGAGCAAAACTTTCGGTACCGAATTAACATGTACAAAATGATTGACAGCAATTCATTCAGTTCGGAAGTAAAGAAATTTTCCTGTGTTTAAGAGGGAAAAGTTCGGTCCTTGATTATACTATACACCAAGTTAGTGTTGGTGGACAGCTATAAGGACTTAAGAGATAGACACAGTTTTTATTATACCAAACAATTCGAAATTAGTTTCTCTTTCGTGCATGTCTGTCCATATGTCCGTAGAATGTCTGTCCATATATTTTTGTGTTCAAACTGCAGGTGCAATTTAATATATCGTGATATGTTTTGAAAGAGGAGGAATCCCATTGAAATGTATTCGGTTCGGACCATTTTCTAGACAACTCCCCTTATTGTCGTTATATGAAAAAACTATCGCTGCAATAATCGTCATTTTCAATTGGTTTGAAAATTTTGTATCGGATGGAGCTATTTTTTGAACTTTCTCTGATATAACTGTTCCTGCTCAAATTGAATCTTTACACGATGAAATGGTCTAATGTTCAATACTTTTTAGTGAAAATTTCTCTTTAATAAAAATTTGACATATATATCAATCTCACCGAATTTGGACCAAGCAGGTGTATTTTTTGGATCTCAATTCATATAAGGATTGTAACGAAAAATTAGGCTTTGAATGCCAAAAAAGTCCAATTTTTAATATTTTTTAGCAAACAAACCATAAGGAATTTGGATCATGTAGGTCTACTTTTTTGATCGTACCAGTTTTTCATTTAACATCTTTTCAGAGTAATGTGCTGCGATTCGAAGCACTTTTCCATAGCTTTTGTCCTTACACCTAAAAACGTTAGCGTAGCAAATTTCAAGACAAATATCTCGAAAATTGCGACCTCTAGGTAGCATGAAAGAAAACAGGACGGAAAGGCGGACAGACAAGCTTAGACTTATGCAGAATGTAATTCTGAATCGATCCCTTTAATAAAGGAAGGGTTAGTATCAAGTGCTTGCGCGATGTCGCAAACATGCGCAAAAACGTAATATAACCTCGTGTCATAAGTCATGTGGAGTAAAAAAACGAATTTCCAAATTCTTTTGGAAACAAGTTATTTTTCTGACAAAATGATTGCGATTTTTTATTTGAATTTCGAACGTCATGTGTGATGAAAAATTTCACTTTGAATCTTAGTAGGAAATAATAAATTCAGGCTGCGCTATAAGGAAAGTCATGAGCACTATATAATAAAGAAACACAAGTTTTGAGTTTTACTTTAATAAAAAACTTCGAATAATTTTTGGAACTTATAAGGCATTGCGGAAATTCTTCCCTGCAATAAAAACCTGTGATGATGATGAGTTGAATATTCGAAACGATTTCTTCTTTGATTAATTCGACTTTTAACTATTGCTTTAATAAAATTGTTGTGTCCTTAAGGACGCCAAAGGACAAGGTATTCAGCTATGAAAATTTATAAAGTGGGTAAAGTAATCTTTTACGTATAAGTCCAATACTTTTTCTTAAGACCCAAAATCACTTTGTGTGCACCAACATTTCTTCATTTATTCATCATGAATCATTTTATTTAATCATTTTGCTCTTATCTTTCTAAGTTTATATAAAAAACAAAGTAAGAACATTATAGTCGGGCAAGGCCGATCATTAAATACCTTACACCACATCACAACTAACATAATTCTTATTTTTATTCTAGAACAAATTATATTTTATTTCTATATAAAGGAATATTTTCCGAGTGCGTATTTATGTGAAAGCGAGACCAAAACACAACTTAATATAGTACAAATTTAATCCCTATATAGGGTAGGAACCAAAAATAGGCGTAGATGGTCCAAATTTTGTACAGTTCATTAGGAATCCTTGAAAATTTGATCTTTTTACCGTATGAACTTCAGTTTTTTGATATAGGAGGCGGTTCAAAAATTACCCCAGCCGGTCTAAAGTTTTCATACCAATTTAAAGTGCCGAAATACTACTATTCAGCCACTTTTGCCGTGAAATTTTGAAAATGACAATTTTTTCCCATATAAGGAATTCTCACAATAGGGCGAAAAGTCGACCGATCCGAACCATTTTCAATAGCGTTCGTCCTTGAGTCAAAATACGTCACTGTGTCAAATTTTATCAAAATATCGCAAGAATTGCTTGAACACAAAAATTACATCGACAGGCATCAGACGGACCGACGGCCAGACAGGCTTAAATCTATTCAAATTATGATTCTGAATCGTTTAGTATGATAAAAGGTAGGTCTACCTTAAGCCCTTCTGCGTCTTACTAACTTAATGCCCACTCTACCACAAGTGGTGTAGAGTATAAAAATAAAAAAAACAAAATTCAAAGATTGAGCAACAAACAGATTTCTACACATGAAAGTATAAGTTTCAAAGTACATAAAAAGATTTTTTTTCAAATTTTTTAAAGACAAAAAAAAAAAACAATGCTCTCTTTTAAAGGTTTCTCTTAGCTTAACGCTACCGCGATGGCAATCTTGCACAGCGAGTAACAAATTCAAAAATTTTCAAAAATATAACTCAATATCTGGCGACAGAGAAATAAATTTTAAAATTAAAGCCTTACAGCATTAGCAGCTCTATTGAAAACCTCATCACCATTGAGCTCATTATAGAAAGTATCGTCGAGTTGTTTTTTTTTTATTTTTGGGCAAAAATCGCTCGAGAATCGTTGTTAAAACGTAAATTCCCCTATATTGAGCTAAACGAAACTGTGACTTCTATATCTGCAACTACCATCTTTAAATTCTACGTAATATTCTACATTATTTCTCTACTCCCTTGGTTCTCTGGTAACAACAGAACAACCGATGCGGGAAGTGTTATCATCAGTTCTTAAGTGGAAAGGTATTACTCTCAAAATCATGACGCGTAATGATAAATAAATTAATATTCAAATTATCACGTTCCGGATTTAGTGAATCGTTAACCTCGCCCCGCCGATAAAGTTATATATTCGTTTCGCTAGCATTTTAGGTAGTTGGCGGTTCAGTTAGTCTCTATGTTTGAAGTCTCTAGCTGCTTGGATATCTTAATCAAATGAGGCTCGCAGGCCTATCGACTAATTTGCGAGTGATTTCACTTCCCCAAGATGGGATTCCCATTACTGGGAAGCTGAGAACTTAATTAGCATTATGAGTGGCTTCAATCAAGCAAATGCATCATTGGGAAGCGCTACGAGTAACAACTGTAATTGGCTCAAGAACGGTCACGTGCCAAAAGTTTGTCCAGGAAATGTGAACAGCTTTCAACGGGAACTTGCTTTCCTTTTCGCAGCATTTTTCCAACGCGTCTTAGCGTCTATTCGAGCTGGGCTTGTATTCTCTCGAACTCACCCAAAAAATGCTCTCGTAGGCTAAGGCTCAAAAGACAGGTAATGCTCTTTTCAAGCATCTCATATTTTGTCTGAGAGATGGACGTGGCAATGGTTAGTCATTGACCTTACATTCAATAAAATATCTTACGCCTTTCGTTTTTTTATAAGGAACTTTCAAGTTTACTAAAAAATCGGCAGAAACTTATACGCACTCCTAATATTTTTTTTAAACGTTTTGGTTGAAATGCCTTGGTAAGCAAATTAGAAGAAGAATTCTTTGAATTAAAATACGAATTCCATGGAATTCAGTTGCAATAAAAAATGCTTAACGAAAAATTCGAAATTCGAGTAAATTTCTTCTTCTTCTTCTTTTTTTTTGCAAACTTGTTTCAAATATTTCGGTTATTTGTCAGAAAATTCAATTTACAATTCAAAGTGTCTTTGACGTAAAGGAATTACATTCGTAGAAATCTATATATTTTATAAAGTACATATATAATTAATTTATTGTTAATAATAAAATTTAAGTTGAACTTAAAGGTTTCTGAGATTGATTGTTTGCATCGACTTATCAGTTCGCATAAGATGGAAAAATATTTTAATGCGTCATGTAATGATTGCATGATAGAATTTGTATGCGATAATAATAACGATGAGATCGATATAATGAGTTTTAATGAACTTTAATGAATGTACGTACGTACGTACACTAAGCCTGAGACAAGTTTGCATGTGTAGAGAGTGTCCTAGGTTTTTGATTTTTGCATTTAATTAATGCTTAAAACGAAGAAGAAAAAAAATTAAAAATAGATTTAAAGTAAAATTCTTTTCTTTTTTTTAAATGTTTTTTCTTTCAAAAGTTTAGCCAAACTTAGCTTGTTCAGTCAAACTTAGCTTGTCTTGTTATCTTCTCTTTCGTTTTTCTTGCTTTTTTATTCATTTCGACCGACCGTCTGACCCACGATGCATTCATTAATCATTCGTTAGATTTGTAAAATTTGTAAAAAAGTTTGTTATTCATTCAGATGGTTTTTGTATACACAAAAATATCGTTATTGTTGTTGTCGTTCTTGTTATTATTACTGCAATGTTTTTTTGCTGTCGAACAAAGCTACTACTGCCAAACGTATCACATGTTGACACAAACGCGGCACAACAATAACAGAAAATAATAATAATAATAATAATAATAATACTAACGAAAGAAAGAAAAACCAGCGGACAACAATAATAATAACAACAGCGACAAGAACAACAACGACGACAACAACAACAGCTGCAATACACATTTTAAACTAAACAAACGAACCCAACGACGACAATAATACAACAGTAGTAGTAGTAGTAGTAGTAGACACCAAACACACCAAAAAGCTTGACTCAAAATACAAGCAAAGACATAGAGACAAACACAACACAACACGCTCACACACACACACGCATATACACACGGGCAGACATAATCGTGTACACACATATCTGCACCTAGGAAAAAACAATATACGGGGAGACCAGACCGTTGTCAGTATTCATTCATTCATTTATTCGCGTTTTGTACCTTCAGTCGCAACAAAGCTGCACGCGGAGCATGATTTCTTATTTCTTGTGACAGACAACAAACAACAAATTGCTAAGTAAATAACCAAAAAAAAAAAAAACAAAATATATACACAAGAAAGAAAAAAAAAAGCTTATTTTGGTGGTAAAAATATGTAGAAATGTTTTTTATTATTTTTTTTTTCTTTCTTTGCCTTTGCAAGATTTAAGTAACATAACTACGGTTGCTCTACGGCACTGCTATAAGGATTTCAATGCATTGCATACAACATAAAGTGTACATTTGTATGCATGCATTTACGCTTGTGTGGTTGTGTGTGTGTGCGTGTGTGTGTGTGTGTGTACGTGTGCCTATATCATAGATACAAATCAAACGATTATTAAACAAATTACTGAAGCGGAAATTGTAACGTGTTTTAAAAAATGTTTTTGCGAAAAAAAACAACAAAAAACAACAAAATGACGAAAAACTTTTTTTTAGTTGAATTTTTGAAGAAAAAAAGGAAAGAAAAAGAAATTGATAATAATAAATATTTACTGACGCTAAACACAAGTCACGATTTGTTAACTATGCGTGAGCTAAGTGCGTAGCTTTTCAAACGGAAAGCGTGAGAAATAATAAATGAAAAAAGCAAAAACAAGAAGAAGAAAAAGAAAAAAATAAATAAATAAAAATCAAAAACGCCGTCAGTCAAGTTGGTTGCTTCGGTCGTTCGGTATATTCGGTTAACAAGAAAATTTCCTATTGGGTCATTAGATCGGACCGTGTGTGCAATTTATATATAAGTATAAGAAAAAGAGAAGGAATGAAAAACTTGCCGGCCAAAAAAATAAAAGTAACAAGCAACAAATATATATATATATATATATGTATATATATATGTATATATATGTATATCTGTAACAACAACAACAACTTTGATAAATGTTGCAATGGACTATCGAAAGCTTAAGGTTTTGCTTTGAATATTTAACCAAAAATTAATTAAGTTTTTTGTATTTTTAATTTATTGCATTATGTTGAAATTCTCAAAGTTAAACAGAAAGTGAAGTGAATCGATTTTGTAAATATTCCCAGACAGTTTACAACGCTATCTATAAGTAACACAAAATGTCTTAGTATTGTGTAAGTATCTATGTGCAGATATTTTCTAAGGGTTTTTTTTGTTCTCTCTTCTTTTCTTTTCTTCTTTTTTTTTGCCCCTTAAAAAAAATAGTCAGACGTTGTTATTTATGTGTATATAAAGCAAAGCATTAAGAGAAGTGTTAAGTAAACGTAGGAAAAGTTGAATAAATGAAAGTGAAAATGTTTTCATTTTTAATGGAAATTTCTCTCTCTCTCTCTCTCTCTCGCAGGCTCTCTTGAGAAATCGTCCTTTGTTGTCTGCGATGTAATTCAATAAAACAGAAGCTCTAACATGCGATTTTATGTTTTTCTTACTAATTCAACAAAATTTGCTTTAAAGAAACAAATGAATTTCCAAAGTGATAGCAATCCGAAGTTTTATGCAAATAATTTCACTTCCTATCCAGAAGAGTTTCATAATAACATATTAGAAGCATTTCCAATGAGATTCTCAGGAATTTTGAGAATTTTGCTTATACCTGCTGCTGGTTATTTATTTATTCATTTAAATTTGCAATTATAAAGGACTAGCACGTGGTAGCATCTGGATTTTGTTCTCTGACAAACCGTGGTAAACGCCTACCGTTAGCATCAGGTAAATTCAAAGCCAATTTTCTCTTGAATACATTGAGGGAATCATTCACCGTTCAGACAAAAAGTTCAATATGCATGGTGTTGACATGAAAGGGGTTCCTATTCGTCCTAGACAACTGTAGCCGTTCCATTAAAAGATTCGGCGCTTATGACCCGTACGATTCTGTAGAGTTAGATGAGGAACCCAAATTCTCTGACTCTCGCATTGTAGACAAAACGAATAATGCAGTTGGCCATCAGTTCAAGTCTATCGAAATTATAAGGCGGGTATCCAGAAATCACTTTTAATGCAATAATTAGCATGCGACATAAGAAGAGCAGGCGGAATTGTGTATTTAACGTGAACTGGCGAGTGTAAGTTCAGATTGTACATTTCAACCGAAATAGTATCCAAGACTGCAAGTCAAAGTTAAGTTTGCGATGCAGGATTATCCTTAGACATTACATAGAGTCCACCAAATCAATAGCATGCTCATTTAATCTAACTGTTAGAAGTTGGAGGAACAAGCCCCGAGGGAAGTTAAAAAGCATAGCTCTGGTCTTACTTCTCTTGATGCATAGCATATTCTGCATCATCCACGAGCTGATACGTGCTAAGGACTCGTTAATTCCAATACATATATTGAATGTGGAAGCATTAGTTCGACCGCAGCTATAATAGCAAAAAATCCGCAATCTACCGAATGGGAAAGATCATGCGCGAATAGATTGAACAGTAAGGGATCCAGAATGGTGCCGCTAACACGGTATCCGGAACGGATTATTTATCATTTCTTTAGCAGGAAACGATTCCAATTTTGATTTCTATTTATTTCCCTATCGAGGGTGAACGTTAAGACGTGTGATGATGATGATTACAAATTACGCTAGATCCTTACAAGCGTTTGGAAGCATGTATCGAAAGAGCCGAGCCTCTGCAGAATTTGCACAAGCAAGTTATGCATAATCATCTGTTACGGGTGGTAGGCGATGAAATTTATTAGAAATTTTGTAATTTAGTTTCAAAGACCACATATAAACATCCATACTTCCATTACATATATTTTTTCTGATTCCTTTAGGAGGACAATTGGTGTCTACTTCTATGCATTTTTTTATGCATGATTAGTTTCTGTTAAGTAATCGCATAAAATTTCATTAAAAGCTCATCAAAATCGATATTAAAGACGTATGTGAAGTGAAGTTAGCCGGGAAGTATTCTGAATATCGACGAACAGACTGTCTTTCCTTCTCATGGCGACGGCGATTTTTAGCAATGTTGTTATTTCTTTACGGCCGCTTTGAAGTTTTTGCTTATCGAACATTTTTGTTAAAAATTTCGCGAATTCGACGATCAATTCTTACTTCAGGACGCTTGTGATGACTTTAAAAAAATTTTTTGTTCGTTTCATTAAAAGAATACTGATGATGTCCATTCGTAGACACTTTGCTGGGATAAACTGAATTTAAAGGATTTCGAGCTTATGGATGCGTATTTCATACCCGAAAGATGTTAAGCGTAGTGCATGGTTAGCTTCCTTTCATTAGAAGCGCACTAAACTAAGTCGCAAAGATTTTATAAATTTTGCTAGAAATGTCTTCTGAATGTAAGCAAAGAGATCTGTTTCCATTTACGAAGACCGGCTGGGTGTTGTCGGTTACAAATTTTGTACTTACTTGACAAAGGTTCTACTTGAAGGTTCCAGACATAAATGAAGAGAAACCGGCAATCAGTATTCTAGCAAGCCTCACTTAAGTCCTAATAAAAGTCGTACGAAAGGTAAGGCGAGGTAATGAAGTGTAGTGCTTCTTACATCATCGATTCGGATTTCTTGTTAAACCTGATGACGCTTTTCACTGAGTTGCTGCCACTCCCAGTCTTTTACTTTTTCCATACTTCTGCTTGACCATCACCGTGCCCGGCAGGCCTAGGGGACATCCTCTGTGTGATTGGTCATATTACAAAACAATTAAAAACGTTGTAGGAGACCTGAATACCCTACATCATTTTGCTTAATAATAATGATTATCCATAATATAGTATCTTTTCAAAAGAAAACATTACATTGGAAGTGGTCGAAAAAGTGGATCGACCCAAGGCATTTTCAATGACGTTCTCCCTTAGGCCAAAATACGTCAATGTGCCAAATTTCATTAAAAATCTCAAAAATAGTTACCTGTAGGTTGGTCATAAGAAAACAAGACGGACGGACAAGCTTCGATTAATTCAGGAAGTGATTGTGAATTAATCGGTATAATAAGAAGTAGTTCTAACTGGTGTTCTTCTGGTTTGTATACATCTGCGTTGTTCCTCATACTTGATACGTTGTTCCTCAAGTTATGGTAAACGGTATAAAAAAAAAATATGTAGAATGGGAGTGCTTGTCAATAACTTCTCGAGAAGCTACTCCCTGAAGGAAGGGCTGGATTGTTCCATCCTTTAGAGTTACTGCAACGTCTAGTACCACGATCAAGTGGGCAGACGAGATTTAATCCCCAGCAATCTTTCAGTTATGAACGGCGTACCACTGCAGCTACAGAGAATGCTTGATCAATAAGGGCTGACCGGTGGGGCATACATTTTTCAAGCTGTGACCACAGATCATTCCCATAGAGAAAAAAACAGATAAAAAGAGAAAGGGAGAGAGAGAGAGAGAGAGAGACAAAGAAAGAAAGAAAGAGATAAGAAAGAAAGGAAAATCTAGCCGCTTCGAGTGTTTTCCTAACTTGAGCCACTTTCGTGAAATAATTTCTTTTCAATCGGTTTTACTGCCCATAGCCGTACTTTCTTAAACCAGGATACGTACGAAACAGCTATCAACCACACTTACATATTATTTAACCTAATTTTGAGCTTAGTTGTCCGTCTGTTCGTCTGTTATTTAAATACTGGAAATAATAAAAATTGAAAAAAAAACGAATCTATAAAGCGATGGATCTGCTTTCATTCTCGTTAGCAAGCGTAATTACGACGACTACTGTCTGCTGTCTGCTGTCAAGGAGGCGCTAGGCGAATTACTAAAACTATATACAGAAACAAAAATCACGAGTTTTTTATAATTTGCGAACTCACAGATGTCTACGCACGACTTGAAAACACAATCAAGCAAATTTTATGAGAGCCAATCGATCGGTCTTCTTACAAACGAATGATTATTCAAATTTTTTTCCCTTGATTTTTTTTTTACTTGTTTTTAAACAAATTTTTCTTTTCAATATATTTCTTTTTGTTTAGCATAAAAATGTTTTTATACAAATTTTGTTTTACTTTCATTTCTTTTTTTTCTATTTTTTTTTTTTTTTGGAAGACTTTTCGAATGCGTTTTCAGTTTTTTTTGAAAATCTTTTTTCTTTCTTCCTTTCCTTTCCTTTCTTTTTTCTTTTATGTACTTTTCACAATAACTTTTTTTCATACCATCTTTTTGTTGTATTTTCCAAAATGCTTAATAATGCTGATCATTCGAAAATATATTTTAAAGACTAGAAATACGAATTATGGACGATATATAACGTAGCAGATAACATATAATATATACTTGGACAAGATTTGGATGCAAATGCTGTTTAAAGTTTTTCTTAATACTACAAGTCTCGTAAGAGCAGAAGTTTTCGCATCAGCTAAGTTGGACTTATTGCAGCAATCTTTTGTAACGCATGGCATTACAGCAATAACTTGAACCTTCGAATTCGTATACCAACTGTGTTTACTATGGAATAAGATCTGCAAACCGGCCTTTGAAATGCTTGGAAATGCTTGGTTACATTAGAGAGAGGGAGACAGAGAGAGAGAGAGAGAGAGAGAAGGGAAGAGAATATCTTATTCGTGTGCGCTAGTGCAGTGTGTTCTCGACCATCGCTATTTAGACAACTGTACTAAACTATTACTAGTGTCGAAGATCAACACAGAGACTAAGCTTTGAAGATCAAAAGCATTGTCACTTCTGAATGATTTATAGAAACGTTTTATTTCTCATGAAATGTGATCATCAAATACGAAAACGACCTATACTGTCATACAGTCATTATTTTGGCTATTTATTCTTAATCCCTTCCTACTGCTTGTGGTATTTTTCAATTCCCTCATGGATGTGAAAATTCCTACACGAAAATAAGACTTTATATGGTAAACAGGTCTAATATCTGATATTTTATTATGAAACAAGTGAAAACATTATAGTCGGGCTGGCCCGATTCTTAAATGCCATACACGATTCATGCCATGGCATGCAAAAATTATACCTTGCTTTTGTATAATCTGAATATGGAACTATGTATTAAATATTAGATCTCTTTGCAAAAAAAAGTCTTCCTTTCCGTAAGAATGGTTCTGCTCAAGAGGTTCAAGAATTGAGGAACGTGTTCAAAATTCAGCACAATTAATTTTTATATCAAATTACTATTATGGAGCAATTTTCATCCTAACTTATTCCAAGTTTCTGCCCTAAAAAACAAAAGTTTTCGTGAAAATCCTTATATAGGGTAGGGTGTAAAAGAGGCGTGGATGGTACAAATTTTTTAGAGTTAAGCTTCATATCAAATTACTATTATGGGTTAATTTTCATTATAACATATTCAAATCCAGACTTTGCTGCCCCACAAAGGCTCCATTTTCGTGAAAGCCCCGTAATAGGTTAGGATCCAGTTAATTTTTTTATCTTAAATTACTATTATCATCTGACTTAGATCACGAAGCATTGGAAATTATATCTTATTGCCATATCAACTTCAGTTCTCGTTGCATGAGAGGGTGGTCAAAAGATTGCCCCAGTCACTCCAAAGTTTTCATATCAATAAAAGGTGGATCTACTCTTCATATGAAAATAATTGCAATTTTCAAAATTTCTCGACAAAATTATCCCTGCGATAGTATGTGAACGTCATAAATTGTTATAAAAAATTTGGTTCAGGTAGGGCAATTTTTTCACCGTTTACATTGTACATATATTATAACGGTCTCTACGAAAATTGGCTCTTTATATAGCAAAAAAGTATAATTTTTAATATTTCATACAGAAAATTGATTCATAATAGAAGATTAACTTAAAAATCCACCCCTTACCGAATTTGGACCACATAGGTCTACTTTGTTCGATACCACCCTATAGAAGAGTTCCTTCAATACACGGGCTTTCATGGAAAGTATGTCAATGCATGAAAATAATGTATAATTTTTGGCGTATTATTACCAAAATGAGTGATTAACTGCATTATGCGAAGTGGTGTAGAATATCTAATAGTCGGCTTTGCGCGATTATAATGTTTTTACCGGTTTACTTTTTCACTATGGATGATGAACGTGATGAAAAAAATATTGTTAGACGCGTTGCCAGGATGTCAGTGCGTTAAACCTGTTCACAAAATTTCTTTCTAATCAAGATGCACCACATTCTGGAAGGGGAGTTGAAACTAATAACGACAAAAATAGCATTAAATGATGGAAACCATGAAATAATATTTCATGAGATAGCTAAGATGTTAAATTTATCGCATTCAACCGCTCATGAACTACTAAAACATTTTACTCTTTAATCTTGCGGCAAAAATACGAAATTACTCTTCAAACAACCCAATATGTTCTTCTTGAAGTTCTCTGTAACCTTTACCTATCATATCCCTATTATCGTAGCCTCGTATCGTAGCTACGAAAATCGCACATTTAACGATTTAACTTTTCACGCATACTAGTCGATGTTGCAAGAAACAAAATTTCAATGAAAATCTCATGGAAAAACCAAAGACACAATTACGGCACTTTACCTGCCTCATGCAGCTGACGACTGGGGACAGGGTTTACAATAATTAACAGAAATTTAACGGAAAAAGGAATTAGCGCACAGATGTCGTGATGAATTTGGGTAATGATAAGGTGTTTGTAAAAGTGCATACAAGTAGAATATTTGCGAAAGGCAAAAAGTCTCAAGAGAGTTGAAGTGCAATTTTCGTAGCGACAAGACCGAAACGAGAATTAAAGCGTTGTAAATATAAGTTCTGGCAAATAATTTGTAAATAAATCTCCTAAGAAACCTAAAAATTACAATTTGCCGGTATACAGCAAAAATTTTTTTTCTAAGCAGCTTTCAAGTGTCGTTCTGCACTAACTTTACTGTTTCTCAGCGTTTAGAAAAACGCATCAGAAACTTCATAAAGATTGTACTGTGTATGGTGGTGATTAGCATAAGATTAGGAAAAGATTTAAACAAACTCGTCCATCTCTATATTGGATGTTGTTGTTATCTGTATATCGGATGTCTTACGGTCACATTGAGATGCAATAGAGTTTGCTTTCCTCTAACTATAGTAAGTACTGCGTCGGTAAAGCCATAATAGTTACCAATGGGACATATGTCCCCTAGGTCGAGGTCGCCACCTTTTCTGTCTCCATCTTTCTCCTCACTTCTCTTCAAACATCATCCTATTACACGAATAAGGAAGCTTCTTCGAGTGGTGGGTCTTTAAAAAAAAAAAGGAATTTGCTGAACAGTTAAAATATATCAAAAATATTTTTTTTAACTTACAAGCAAAATTCGAGCCTGAAACTAAGAATAATAGGCTTATAAACGCATCTTCTCCCTCTCTCTCTCTCTCTCTCTCTCTCTCTCTCTCTCTCTCTTTTAAAAGCAAATTCCAATACTTCAAATTATTTCTGCTAATTAAAAACAATTAAGAACATTGTAGCCGGGCAAGGCCGACCATTAAATACCCTACACCACATTATCTTACTTTTATTATAGAACACAAAAATTATATCTCGTTTCTAAATAAAGGCGTATTTTTCACGGGAAGCGGGCCCAAAACGCAACCAAATGTTGTACAACTTCAATCCTTACAGCGGGTGGGATCCAAAAATAGGTGTAGATGATACAAAAATTTGTAAAATTCATTTTTGTATGGGCCAATTTTCTGCTTTACAAAGAATTAATTTTCGTAAAAATCGTTATTAGGAATGAAAAAATAGGCCGAGATGGTTCAAATTTGGCACTGTTCATTTTTTTATGCCTAATTACTATTATGATGCAATTTTCATCGCGAACCATTGAAAATTTTACCTTATTGTCGCATGAACTTCAGTTTTTGTTAAATGGGAGGAGGTTAAAAATTGCCCCAGCCAGTCCAAAGTTTTCACACCAATTTAGAATGCCCCAATACTACTACTTGGCCACTTCGTCTTGCTGAGAAATTTTGATAATTGCAATTTTTTTCCATATAGGGCGTTATATGGGGAGTGGTCGAAAAAGTGTACCGATCCGAATCATTCACAATAGCGTTCGTGCTTAGGTCAAAACACGACACTGTGCCGAATTTCATCAAAATATTTGAAGAATTGCGACCTGTAGCTTGAACACATTTTTACATGGACAGACCGCAGACGGACAGACAGGCTTAGATCAATTCAGATTCCGATTTTAAACCGATCGGTATAATAAAAGGTGGGTTATATCTTAAGCCCTTCCGCGTGTTACATACCTGCACCACTAGTGGTGGTGTAGGGTATAAATACATTCGCGCTATTATTACCAACACAATTTGCTCCTGTAAGTTCTTTTTAAAAGTTCCATTAACGGGCCAGCAATTAATAAAATTGTTTATAAACATTCTTATGTGTGACTTGACATTAAAGTGAACATAACTTTCTTTCTTAGTTCGACAAAAAATGTAACCCAAGTATTTAAGGCACACAAAACTTCTCGTTGATAAGGGAAGAGTGTATTATAGTGTACAACATTTTTCTTTCCTTTTTATAAACAAAAAAAAAAAGAGAAGAGAAGAGAAAAAAAATGTTCGCCAATTTAATTGTGGCTTAATGAAGCAACAGCCCTCGTAATCGTTGGGTTTTTATTTAATCGACATTAATGCCCGAATAATTTACGTGCTTGTAAGCAATTAATTATGTTAAAGTCAGTTAAGAAAATGCTTTAAAGAAAAGTAACAACAATTTATTTCAACAATAATTGTAAACACGTGAGAATTGTTTTAAAAGTCTTGTTGCTGTTTCTTACAGTATATTTACCAACCGTAGCGTTACATAATTGATTTGTTTAGTTAAAAGAAAAAAAAAAAAAAAAAAACGACAGCAAAGCAAAAAAAAAGGAAAAATAAATTTTAAAACAAAAAGAATTCTTAAGAAATTTAAACCAATAATTAAATAGCAATGTTGTCAGAGATTTTTTTTCTTATTGTTGTCGTTGCTGCTGCTGCTGCTATTGTTGCTGCCTTTTAACGTTTACAGTGAAACCAAAATTGAAATTGAAGCATTAGCCTCATTTCAAGACACAATCATTAAATAATTTTAAACAAGTTTTTTTTTGTTATTTTTCAGGGAAAAAAACATAAATAAAATATAAAATAAAATAAAATAAAATCAAAAAAACAAAAAACAAAAGAGTTCAAAGTTACAAAATTATTAAAACAAAAAGACAAAACAGCAAAGCCATACAATTGAATCTTAAATAAGTTAAATAAATAATTAACATAACAAAAAAAAAAAAAAAACAAAATTTCAAACTATAAAAAGTCAAGAAATCAAGACTAAGCCTTGCGCGCGACACTACTCGAATCGTTTCCTAGCCCCTAACTCTAACTACCTATAAAGATATTTATTAAAAATAATTTTTAAATATCGCGGGAAATATGGATCTAAACCTTTCTACACCCTACCCCCACTTGTGGTATAAGCGATGTTAAGGTTGCGCGGACGTATGGAACAACCAGAAGCACTTGCGATAAACCCACCTTTTATTATATAGATCGAATCAGTACCACTTACTGACTCGTACGCTTGCCTCTCCGTCTGTTCGTTCGATTTGCAGACCGTTATCTGTCGACAAAGATACTTATTGAAAAACATTTTTAAATTTCGTGCAAAATATTCGGGGAAGTCTGGATCTAAACCTTTTTACATCCTACCCCACTTTTGGTATAAGCGATATTAAGATTGTACATCCAAAAGCACTTGAAATAGACCCATCATTGATCGACTTAGAATCGCTTGCTGAGTCGTACGCTTGTTTCTCCGTCTGTTCGTTCGATTTCCAGACCGTTACCTGTTGATAAAGATATTTATTGATGATTATTTTTAAATTTCGTGTAAGATGTTCGAGCGAAGTATAGATCCAAACTTTTTTATACACTACCCCACTTGTAGTATAAGTGATATTAAGGTTACGCGCACGTATGCAATATCCAGAAGCACTTGAGATAGACCCACCTTTTACTATATCGATCGAATTAGTACCACTTGCTGAATCGTACGCTTGTCTCTCCGTCTGTTCGTTCGATTTGCAGAACGTTAACTGTTGACAAAGATATTTATTGAAAAACATTTTTAAATTTTGTGTAAGATATTCGGGCGAAATATGGATCGAAGCTTTTTATACCTCACTTTACCTATGGTGCAAGGATGTATTAAACTTGTACGGTTGTATGTAACAGCCAGAAGAACTTGATATGGATTCATCTTTTTTATTACACCAATCAATTTCGAATCAATTTCTGAATTATCGTAACTTTGTCTATCCGTCTGTTCGTCCGACCTACAAAAGGAAATTTTCGAGAAATTTGTTCACCGACTTCTTTTGACTCAAGGACGAAGTGTCTTCGAATACTTCGAATCGGGCAAGTTTTTCGTTCACTTCCCATATAAGGACCCATTTCGAAAAGCCGTCCCATGAGTACCTGTCGCGTGGTATCATTCGTTGTGTATTATAAAGTAGACTTTATTAGTTGCCCCACCGTATCGCGCACTTAGTCGCAAGCATACTGTACCGCATATAATATCGTATATCGTAAAGCATACTATATCGCATATAATATCGTTTCCCGTATCGAACATCTTACAATTTTACAATTTGGTAGGCCTTCGCGGGCAGGTATACGCTCTAAGGACCACATATTTACTTATCAAGCTTCTTTAGATGCGATTTTTATAGTCATTCCGAGTCCGGGGATGAAGAAAACTGAACGGGTCTTTCAAACTAGTCAAGAATATATATGTGTACAAATCATAAGTTGTCCGACATAATACAAACATGTCACACACTACACTACATTACACCTGCCCCTGTAGTGAATATGAAGGTACGGAAAGAAAAGGTCAAATTTGCGATAAGTATATAGTGATGTTATCATGTTCAGATAAGAGCATGTATCTGTATTTGAAAATTAAAGGCAGAAGGATAGTCACAACTCATAGCTGCCACATAACTCGTAGGTATATTTAAACGAACAAAGGGTGTTCGAGGATTCGCTTTCAACTATTTTTGAATTTTATTTGTGTAATTGAAAGTTTTTTAGTTTTTATCTTTAGTTTACAACACAAACAACACGTTTTGCTATAAACTTTCGCACTGCAACTAATTGATAATAGTGCTTAAAGGCAGAACTATCAGCAGCAATAGCGCCGAAAGTAAAAAAAAAGAAAAAATTGCTATAATTTTAATTTGAATTGATTGCGACTCAATTTCCATGACACCAAAATCATTTCATTTTGAATGTAGTCCAAGAAGTTGCAAAGAAAAAAAAAAAAAAAGGAGAAAAACAAAAACACATATATATCGATACAAGTTTATGATTGACGAACGGCAAGAAAAAAAAAAAAAAATGCGACTGAACAACACTGACTGAAGTAATTACCTTTAATCTTAGATTCCGATCCGGGCATCATAAATAATAAATTATGTGAATTACAATACAAAGGAAAGAAATGATAATAATAATAAAAAATAAAAAAAAAAAAACAGCAATCTCGACAACACCAATAACAACACTAATATTAAACATTGATCATATATTTTTTTTTCACACAATTGTCACGACCGCCAGGCAACGCTACTCCGCATGAAATGCATGAAAAGCAGAAAATCGACAAAAAGAAAAAAATGGATTGCAATCTTTTTTTCTTTTTTTTTCTTTTTTTAATATTTATTTATTAGTTATAACCAATGAGATGTTACTTCTATTGTTGCTGCTGCTGCTACTGCTGCTGCTGCTGCTGCCGGTGCCGCAGTTGTTGTCATCATTGTTTCAGTTTAGTTTTAGTTTAGAGTTTACTAGAAAAATGATCATCACACTAACGTTAAGGTGATTGCCACAGAAATCACTCGAATAGAACATTGTAACATAGAAATCATCATTACTTTGTTGTTGTTTTGTTGCTTTTTTTTATTTTTTTTTTAAATTTTTTTTTTGTTGCGGTCTGTACTACTGATAATCTAATAAATAAATTACTACGCTATTCACCTGTAAATGAGGTCAATGGGAATTGTGTCTATGTAGGAAGTGTTTATGCGTTTGTGTGTTTATATATGTATTTCTATTGAGTGTGTCTGAGAGTTTTCCATTTATCTATATTTTTTTTCTTTTTTTTTTTTTTTGCTTTCCGTTGATTGACTTCATTATAGTAAAGTGCTTGGTTGGTTGTCTTACATTACAACAAAGAAAAGTGAAAATGTATGTATGTAAGAGTGAAAGTTACCCCTTAGACGAAACTTTTCAATAAATCAGCAGATTCTTATAAATAAGAATCTTTTCTGGCGAACTTTTCGAAGTTTAGTTCAATTTCGTATATTGTATATATGTGTATGTGTTTGTGTGTGTGTAGGTAGAGATAATCTGTTTAAAATTCAGTTCATTCATTATTTTTTGGCTTTTTCGTATTACATATAGATTACATATATATTCGTACATACATATACTTCGTATACATACATAAAATAGAGAGATCGTTAAAAAAGACTTTTTATAATTAATTGCTTTGAGATTAACAGATGTGAAGAGTCAGCTGACAATTTGCTACTTAGGTCGTAAAACTATTTAAACGATACTCTTTCTCAATAATACTGACACGAGCGCTATCTTGCTTGCATATCATCTGCCGATACAGTGTTCTGTGCCTCTAAGCTGAATTAGTAGACGAATATTGTTCTCTCACTATTTTATCTTCTTAATCTATCGCTAGATTATATCTTTTATTTATTTCACTAAAATTATTTCTTCACTTTTATTTTTAATTTATTCATTTTTTTTTATACCCTACATCATATTAATTTTGTGTGGACATAAGTAACACCCAGAAGAACTTGAGATAGATAAAAAAATTATTCTGAATCGATCTAAGCTTGTCAGTCCCTCTGTCCGTCAGATGTATGATCATGTATTTTTGTGTTTAACTTATAGCTAGCAGTTTTGGATATATATCTTGGCTCGAGGACGAACGCCATTAGATCGGAATACTTTTTCAATCACTTCGCATATAGCACCTTATGTAAAAAAGTCGTCATATATAAAGATCTGTAGTAAACGAAGTGTTTTACGGTGTTTAATGCTGTGAACTATGTTGTTTTTACTTCTTTTTTTTTAGCTCAGCTAGTTTTAGCTAAAACTGATGAACGACTGAATAAATATATAAATAAATTTGCTAAATCGGACAAGGCCGACTTTGTCCCAAACTTACACGATGAAAAATAGGAATTTACAAAAAATATAAAAATCTAAAATAGAGACTTTTATATGAAGGATATGAAGTCGTAAGCCCATGTGATCCAAATTTAGCAAAGCTAATCTCGTTTTCAAAGAACTTGTTAATCTTCACTTCCCTGTTTTACCTTGCGGGAAGATTTACTTTTCGTTTTAAATCATTATGCGGAAGAGAGCGCGAAAAATATACTAGGATAGTCCAACAACTTTATATGCCGATTCATAACCTCAGACCTATTATTATGATAATGTACTAAAAATTACATTTCATTGCCATATAAAGGCTTACATTTTGCAATCCAAACCGTTCACATTCACTTAATATGTCGAAATGCTTTTTTATAATTATATTTTGTAGACAAATATTTAAAACGACAACATTTTCTTATATAAAGGCGAATTGTGATGTGCAGGGAGGGGCCATACGGTGACTGGACCCCCGGTTAAAACGTGTCAGTCTAACAAATTTTATCAGACATCAACGACTGGTAGAGCGAATTCAAAAAATTTATGGGAGAATATTAGTTAGACAGACAGACAGATCGATGATCGATGTAATAAAAAGTGACTCTATATCAAGATTATATCAAGTTCTTTCACATATGGTAAAGATTTGCATAAACCCGACGTATGTTTATTGTATAAGTGCTGCAGGATATAATGTACAAATCTCTAGAAAATCATATTAATTAGCGTTAGTTTCTGTGATTAACTACATTTTCGCTGCCAACTTGCACTGCAACATCCTTGCGATGAAAATTGTTGTTGTCATATTTTGACAGGTACTATAAACAAAGCAAAAGATTGTGTTTGTTTGTGTAGGAAAATTTTTTACCTCATAAATCTATACCTGTGATGGTCTTCCCACATTTCGACTTTCCGCTTTTGATTTTGTAGAGCTTTTCTGGTATTTTTCAATAAACAATCGAAAGACCAAAAGAAAGACCAAAAAACAATACAATTCCGCCTTTGTAATGGTCTCACAAAGCTTACGCATACCTGTGGAGAATGGATTACTAATGTTTTCACCTTTATCTGTGTCTTGTTTTAATTCTAAAAATCACAAGAATTATTGATTATTGATTATATTTTTAAGCAATGAAGCTCGAAAATGTAAGAAGTTCCTATATATAGTTATTTTTAACTTATGCTGATGATAGTCTATTGCTTCAAAAACTATTTTCTTGCATGAGATAAAAATGTCACACATAGCAAATATTGTTGAGTAAATTTGAAAAAATTATTTTGCAAAAAGGATCACTCGATAGTAATAGTTCCCTGTTTTGCCCGTGTCCGTCCTTTTCTCTCTGTGTGTGTTATTGAAAGAATTGGTGTCGTTAAAAAAATTTAATCGGTTGAAAAAGAGAACTTTAAACTCTCACAAATTAAATATATTAAACATAAAGATAAAGTAAATATTTTTTTTCATAGTTGGTGATCTTGAGAGAGATCGGCTAAAATGGATATAAAAATTATTTTGTGTTGAAAAGATTCTCATTGGCTGATGAGTAAGATTAATATCAGATGAATACGTTCAAGATCGAAGTATAGCGCTGCATTACGCCAATTTGTCATTCGGGCTGCAAACTTCGGCAGTCTTTCTATATATCTTTGACTAGTACAGAATTACAAGATTTTCTTCTTGTTATGCTTGCATGAGACTCGTCTTGTTATGTTGACATTGGGATCAGCTTCTGCTTTGGTATAAATATTTATCAGAGTTATTTAAAAATGTAATGCAAAGCTAGAAACAACAATATTTAAAAAAAAAATTAATTATTCTATGTGAAAATCTATGTACAATAATAACTTAAACTTTGTTCTATTCGAACAAAGGGGGCTATTAAGTACTTTATACAACATTCCATCCTACAAGGCTAAGAATTTAGAAAAAATGCGAAAACTTAGTCATATAAAGCTCACTTCTTGACAAATAGGCGCAGTTCAAATATAGCATAACTAACTTTTTTCTTACAAATTTTATTATTGCTCGTCATGGAACATCCAATATTATGGCCAAACTTACTAGAACAAATTTGTCTATTAAACCATTAGTCTGATCAAATTTTCATTCTGAAATATCAATAATACGTAGACTTCATTGCCATATAAATGTTTTGCGTTGATAAAAAAGATTGAAAAATAGTTTCATTCGATTAAAATATTGTGCATTTTTTAAAAATGTTTTTTTATATAATTTGTAAATTTTTTCATATGTAAGGCTTTTTCATGTTGGGCATTTTATGAGCTATTGGTTCGAACCAAAACAGTTCAGATTCAGTCATCAAGACATCTCGAAAATTGCGACATGTTTTTAACGGGCATTGTGCGGACTGACGGATAGACTTAATCCCTTCCGGCAATACTTACAAATGTGCTTAATGAGTCTATCTGAAGTCGCCACAAGCTGTGCGGTCCATAAATCCGGACCGGCCAGGCCTTTCTTGTTGCAAACAGAAATAAAGTAAAAAGCATTCAAAATTCCTTCCAAGGCCAATATAATTCTTTTTATTACCCGTCTTTCTCTGCATTCAAATAAAGTTTTAATGAATTTTTATTTTTATGTCCGATAAAATTTAATGAAAACAAGTAAGAAAATTATATTCGGCCGTGACCGAATCTTTTATACCCATCACCGTGATTCTAGAAAAAGAGAAAGAAATTGAATTTTCATACTGTATAACATACTGCGGACGGGACTAATTTTGATGGTGTTCGGTGTATGAGTAACAAGCAAAAAACACAAAAAGGAACGGTGTTTACAGTTTTTTTGCAGTTTACATACGTGCAGGCGTGATAATCGTCTTCTTTGAAAAGTTCGAGTGCTTTCCAAATTATTTGCCAAATTTTAGGCGATATTTTCATTTTTGCGCAGGGAAAGTGCTTATCAGAGATACAGCTATCTTATGCAGACGGACAGATGGATAGATGAACAGACGGACGCGTTTATACGCATTCCAAATTGGAAACTGGCCAAGAATTTATAAATCTTATAGGGTTTTTGAAGATTATTTTTGCGCGTTATAAAGCTTTTGACAAAACAAATGCAATTTTGATACACTACAATATTGGGAAGACGTGGTCAATTTTTCCCAGTTTTGTAGAGATACCACAGCATGACTCATAGAATGTACATTCAAGTTTTGTCAGATTTATGTAATGTAGTTTATGAATAATATGCGAACAATATTTCCTCGCTTTACGTAGTACTGTAGGCATGCCGCTCGTCCGATTTGGCCCATTTCCAATAGCGTACTACGTGCGAGAACTTCCAATGTGTCTGTCAAATTTAAACCGACGACTCCATTTTTGCGGCCAGACAACTATTGACAACAGACATTACCTGGACGGACAGACGGACATACTTGATATGTTTCAGAATTTGATGCTAATCTAAAATATTTATATATCCAGTTGGGATCTGAAATTTCCTTCTGACCGTTGCAAACGTTTTGACAAAATGAATATATTTCTCATCTTTCAGTGATAAATATAACATGTGACAAAATTATAGTTGGATGCCAGCGAATTTTCTAATATATTATCTTTGTCTTACAAAACCAAAAAAAAGTAAATTTCGAAATCTTTAAAATTGGATAGGCGTGGCGTAAGTTTGTATAATACACGTGAAAATTTTTACCGCTATATCTATTGTAGTTTGTGTGTAGTGACCATTTTGTTTGTCTTTGAAAACACACTTGTTCTCAGTTTAAGTAAAACTGTGTGAGATTATCTTTTGACCGACTTGATCCATTTTCAATACCGAACCGCTTGCAAAAATTTGTGAAATTTTTTTGTCAAACTTGAAATCCAGGACTTACTTCCCGCGAATGGGAGTAGGTCTACTATAAATAGACAGACGGACATACAATCACTCCTAAATCTGTTTCAAATATATATACTTCAACGATTCTCTGGATCATCCTTCCCGGTGTCGCATACGTTTTATCGAAATGAATACATCCTTCCATCCTTCAGCGGCGGAATGGGTATAAAGAGAGAAGTTTATTTTATTTACTTGTATTTAAAACTCAAACAGGGGAGAAATTGGAATAAATTATCATGAATAAAAGTCCACCTAAAGGCTTTTTATTTTTTGTTTTTAAATTATCTTCTTGTGGAATACGCGTAAATGAAACGTAAAATTCTCCTCCTATCAAAGCAATAATTTGCAATCACTGCAGGTGATAAATAGCAACAATAAACACTTAATCGACAAATCATTAACTAAAAGATATAAAAACAAAATAAAATAAACAAAAAAACAAAAACAAAAAGGAAAGAAAAGAAGAAAGAAAACACAGTTTTATTAAGTTTTAAGTTCAGGGTGAAAGAAAGCAAATATGAAAAGCAAGCAAGCAAGAAGAAGAAGCTTGTTTAATGCTTCGTCAGGTATGTCAGTGATATCAAATACAAACGCATTCACATTCATATATGCATAAATGTATGATTATATGAGTCCATGAGAGACATATACATTCACACTGTCAAAGTCGTTACACTTGCTTAAGTTTTACTTACATCCATAGCCAAACGGACCCAGCGTTTCAAATTACATTAAAAACAAAAAAAGTTAGAAAAAAACTAGAAAAAGTTAAGAAATAAATAAAATAAAACTCTACAGCAGATAGAAATGTTAGAAATATTTGCATGTATTCGCACACACCTCATGTGCTGTGCTATAATACGTTTGGCCAAATAACAGTTAATAGGAAAGATAAAAATAGAGAAAGAGAGAGAGAGAGAGGGAAATGTTTGTTTATATATTTTATATATGATATGTTATGTTACCCTGAGTACACCTGACATGCGACTAGTTGTAGTTACATAGATACACAATCGAATCGACGACACACTCATCAGCAGATGTTATACCGTGGAAGCCGTACTATTTATTTATGTTCTCTACTCTCTACTCCGGTGCTGTAGATTGCATTTCACGCGTATATTACTGACATAGTGCAGTGCTACTATAATATCATATTACTATGTTTGCATTTCTCTGCTCCTCTTCTTACGTAGGGGAAATAGAAATTTGTTTTTTTTTCTTTTTTCCTTTTTTTTGCAAATTTTAACGCTTCGCTGACACACCTAGCGGCTATTTTAGCTGAATTTGTAATAAGTACTATGTGCCGATGTACTTGGCAGCGTGAATGTAGGTTTTTGGTTTTTGCGAAAACATTTTTTTTTTCCTCTTGAACATTAAGCACAACGACAGGTCTTCAAATGCTGTTCAGCATATTTATGTGAAAACTTTTTACTGTTTCTTTTTTTTTTCTTCCTTTTTCTTATTTCTATTCAGTTTCAAGTATAACGAAAGCAAAACTCATTGAAGAATTTCAAAGAATAAATCAAGTTAGTGTTATGTTAAGTTCAGTTGATATGGCTAGAGAGAGAGAGCGAGAGAGAGAGAGAGAGGGAGAGAGAAATCTAATTAACAATAAGTTTAATTAGTCTTTAAATTTAATTAGCGACATAGTTGTGTAGGACGCAAGCGTTGCAAATTGACAGGAGACGCACCCTCGTAAATTATTCATTACTTACAACGTGTCGACGAACGTTTAAACGAAATATGTCTGAGTTGACTGTGAAATCCACGCTAGAGTTGGTGGCGACGCCTAATGAAAAAGTGTACGACGTCTGCCATGGGAAAGTCATTATCGTCTGACCGAATTCATCAGATAAATGCTATTGCATTTGGTTTATGTGAAGTGTTTGACAACTCCTCGTTGACTCCTTAATATTTTTTTTGTTGTTAGTTTTTGTACTATGATTAAATTTCCAGTCTGGGTAGTGATTCAAGCGATACTAAAAAGGTTAAGGAAAAAGTTCGTAACGTTTTTCTCAATATATCAACTTAGAATCGCTTCGCTTTGACACTAACATTGACCTTATGAAGCCCCAGCATGGCGCTTGCAAACGATGACTGTCCTTGGAGGATTGAAAAAGGAAGACATTATGACATTTGTTTTGGATATAAATGACGCCTATGCTCGGCAAGTTTCTGCAAAACCGTATGGTACTTACGGCGAAGATTTATGGTAATTTCTCATAATAATGAGTTGTGAGGAGTCCAAAGACATCCCGCGTTTCGGAGAGGGAATTGTTAGTTTAAGTTACTGGTAAGCTAAACGATTGTATTAAGCTCACATGACAAACGACGGGTTTCTAGAAACAGCGGTTTTCTAGAAACAGCTGCGCTCTGATTGGGATATGGTTGAAGGAAGTCCGAAACAGGTGACTATCATCGTCGTCCGAGTCCAGAGACCGACACTTTCTTCGTCTTGTTAGAGATCTTCTGAACCGGGTAGCCAAAGAACCATCACATCGTTATCGCCGATTTCTTACCTTTCCTTGGATAGGAGTAAGTGTTAGCTTGGAAGTAATTTTCCTAATGTAAATAAAATATATCTTCGGCTAATCCTAACGGAATACCTGGTAACTGACGAGTTGGCTCCGGCAGAAGAACAACGGCAACAAGCTGCCTCACAGAATATTCCTGAAAATTATTGATGAAAAGAAGAAAGGGCTTTAGAAGGGATAATAATAAATTATCATTTTTGTTACGCTCAACCCATAAATGCAAGAAAAATTTCAACTTTCGGTACTGTATGCAAACTTTATTGGGCTACTGTACATTAAAACATATATGAGACCGCAGTATAATGGCTTCACATGTGGTAAAGAGCAGGCCTTTGCTTCTCCTTATGATAGCTACCAATTCAATTCAGGCCAATTACAGGAATTGAGAAAAATTTTAATTCCATCGATTGGATGTTTTGCTAGCCCTAGGAAATACATCATTTTTAATGTATTTGTGTTCAAGCTTTGTTTTTCACCATCAAATAGAATGCATTAGAATGCATAGGTGTTTTTCATTTTACGGTAAATGCATAATAATCGGATGGATGACTTTCTCCAATGAAATTATCATAAAGCGGAAAATTATTAAATTGTAATGAAATTGTTGTCTAAGTTGACACAAAAGTATGTAAACATTTTGCTTCTATATTGCAATCATTCGAAATGTGTATGGAAATTGTGCAAATCGATGGGCAAAGCGCAATTTTTTATTGCTAACCACGCATATGAAAGCATAAAAATATGGTTCGAAGTGCCTTTCAGGAAAAATTAGAGTTAAAAGTGTGCAAATATGCATAATAAATAATTTCAAGCATATTTAACGTCAATAAACACGCAATGCTCGGTGTGAGTGGAAGGCAACATGAAAACCCGCTTCGGCAATCAACAAAACCACATTGAAATAAGTAAAAACACTACGGCCTTACACTATCTTATTTATTCATACACTGACTTTTCAAAATAAATCTTACAGTCGAACAAGTCGAAAAAATGGTCCGATCCGAACAATTCGTCCTTGAATCAAGGCATCGGTGTCCCGAAACTTCATCTAAAAATATCTCAAAAATTGTATTCTATAGGTTGAACACAAGAAAACAAGACGGATAGAGGGACAGACAAGCTCAACACTACAAGACAGATAGATGGACAGACAAGCCTAGATCGATTTAGAATATGATTTCAAATATTAAAACGTGGTGCTATCTAAAGTACTTCTGTGTTAATTACATCCCCATTATCGTAATATACTCTTTCACCACAAGCGGTGTAGGGTATATTCAGTCTTCTCAAAATGATTAATTTACGTAACTAAAATTCCTTCTTTTGCTTACGTTCAAATTATTCTCATTGCTACGCTTGCTTAAAGCTCATCATGCTCAGCGGTATCATCTTCATTACCAAGATTAGTATGAATTAGCATCTCTTCTGCTTCAATTTCGGCTTCATCCATTTCGTCCTCACCCTTTTCAATTTACTTACCTTAAGGCGGTACATCAAATGTTTGATGCATAATCTCTTCGATGCTATTAACAAGGTTAGGGATTTCTTGGAATACATATTCAAGGCGCAAGGTGATATGTCATCAAGGCCACTATAGTCAGCTTCATCAGCTTCTACATCGTAACAGTTCAGGTGGATGTATGGGACTGACTTCTAATATGTTTTTTGAAACAAATAATAGGCGGAATGAAGCGGAAATCTATTTGTACGACCGTCATTGAGTACAAATTATCATTTATTCTTAATCTGAGCAAAGTCGAGAGTGAATTATATTTTTAAACTTGATCTACATTATCAGCTTAGAAAATATGCAGTAAGGAATAGTATTCTATATAAAATGTTGTGATTGTCGGCGTTTGAAAAAAGATCTAGAGTCCATCTGGACAAATCGATTCAACTCTTGTCATTGATCAAAGTTATTCGACACACATTTCTTCTTGTCTTCTCGTGGATTCCCCGGCGACGGAGTTTGTTTCATTGAGGATTCTTCGAGTGGCTGTCCAGGATATAAAGTCATAGTCGTGGAGGGCGTTAAAGTCAGTGTAGATTTATAAGGCGCCTAACGTTTACTGGGTTAATTACGTTTCCTTGTACATTAAATCCAAGAGCGAGAGTAGTTGGGTGGCTTTCGAGGAAGTATAAATACTCCGAATATAAGTGCGAATCTTATGGACATATAGACACGCGCAATCCTGATAATTCTAAAGTATTACATAATAAAACTATGAAAACCACGCGGATCAGTTTGCCCGCTCACTCAATGTCACATGTACCCGCCTAGGCATCGGGCACACTTGTCGATTGGTGCCTGCCAGGAGCCCTCGGGGGAAAGCTTACATATGATGCACCATGTAAGAAACTTCTGCTTCTTACGGCTGGCTTACGGCTCTTCGGGGAGTACTCGCGGTGACTGTGTTATCTCCAAATACGGGGGCATTAAATAGATAGAGATGCTTTGTAGGCTTCGTCCAGCCCAGAGGGAAAGGTTTCGACCATGCCCAAACCTTCATTTCTGGTCCGTCCGTCTTAGAATAGGCCCCGTCTTTCCTACAGGAGTGTGCGAGGAAGGCTGACGGGTGTCCAATACAACTAATTAATTGCCAACTCTAGGGAACCCGCCAGATCATGCTAGACTTTGAGCTTTTCTTTTAGATTCCTTGTTGCTTTTCAAGAAATTTATTCAAAAAATTTATTATAGCATCGCTTAGGATGTTAAACCATTTCGTTTAGCGAACTAACCTTGACAAAAAATTCAATGAGTTTCTCATTGATTTGATAATTCTTTGAAGTATCGTTCAGTGTAGACAGATTAAGTAAAATATAAATAGAAATTTTCAACAGTGACGGTATGATTTTGACAGCCACTCGACTCAAGAATTTTTCAGCAGAAATTGGCGTAAACGAAGCAACTAAATAGGCATGAGTTAACCTTTTTTTTATTATTTGCTTGCTTGTTGTAAAAGAGGCCATTATAAGAACCGTCACATTGACCGCTAAAGAAATTTGTCAGCTTTTGCTCTACCGACGACAGTAGTCTCTTAGTGAACAGAGATAATGTATAGAATACGCTAACAATGTGTATGAAGAAGATACTGGAAATGGAATCAGAATAATCATCTCTGTCAGCATTCTTGTGCGCGCGTCCCAGTCTGCATAAGCAGCAAGCTATCTTTGAAAACAAGTTTGGCTTTTTGTTATGTAAAAACAAACAAAAAATCGGATAATCCATTCGTAATATGTCGAATATTTTATTTTAAGACTTTTTTCTTTCGTATTCACTTACTTTGCTTATATAAGTAGACGATAAATTGCATATATTATGATCATTCACCGATTATTAAAGCTGACTTTTCATTCCTCAAAAATTTGTCATTATGTTGTTTATTAGTCATCAGTTCTCACTTATTCTCTTTGCATTATCCCTTAACATTTAAATAGTGGAAGACACCCTTCACTACCAACGCATGTTATTATTTGGTTTGATCGCCCATCACTTATATATTGGTTACTATTCATTAATCGTTACTTATTCGTTATCATTTATTCACTGTCTTATCTATCATTCGTTATTCATTGCTTATCGCTTGTTCCTTTCATATTCATACTTATTTTCTTTCACTCATCTAAAGGCGTTCTCCACTTTCCACTCTTTAATGGTTATTCTCGGTTTTCCAACTAATTTTTATCCTCCATTTTTATGTACAATACATAAGCATTTCTTCCTTGATGAATATTATTATTATTTACTTTATGTACTTTTATCTCTCCTCAGTTATGTATTGGTCACTATTCATCATCATCATTATATACAAGATTCTATCTGTTATCAGGTACCTACTGCCCTATTTATTATTTATTATTCATTACTTACTGTTAATTTCATTTGTCTTATCCGTCATGGTTTACCGACCAAAGGAATTCATTATTACTTACTTATCCTTGGCTCGTTATGCATTTTGTTGCAATTGTCTTTTATCCTTTTTTTTTAAAACGCGATGTATTTTTCAATTCTTTGTCATCTCTATCTGTGACCGATCATCTGTTAATTACTCTTAATGACTCATTAGATCTTACTTTTCATAACATTCTCTATGATTCGTTATCTATTACGTTGTTCATTATATGTATATATATATGTTTATTATATATCATAACTTGGCATTCATACCTTTTACATTCTTCATCACCTTTCATCTGAAAAAAAAGACTATCCCCCACTTTGCATTCCTCTTTCATGATTCACTTTTTTTCAAATATCTTTTTTCATCCACTTTTTCAATACATCTGTATTTGCCCATTCTTTGCCGCGGTACAAAGTATCGGTTGTCATGACTATGACTTAGCAAACGGTTATTAATAATTAGGCATTCATTATAATTTATTCACATATTACGAGCAAGCCCTTCTTTTCGCATATAAATTAATTAGACCACATACTAGTTGTGGAGGTACAGGGTTTATTAAGTTTGTGCGGACGTACGTAACAGCCAGAAGGGCTTAAGATAGACCCATCTTTTATTATATCGATCGATGCAGAATCATAATCTGAGCTGATCTAATGCTGTCTGTCCGTCTGACCATCCGACGTCTGTCCATGTAAATTTGTATTCAAGCTGCAGGTCGCAATTTTTGAGATATTTCAACGAAATTTGATGACATATTTTGACCCAAGGATGAACACTATTGAAATTGGTTCGGATCGATCCACTCTTTCGACCACTCCCCTTACAGAAGGGCTTAAAATAGACTCACCTTCTATTCAGAATCAATTTCTAGGTATTGTGAACCTTTATATGCCAAAAAGGCCTATTTGTAATCTTTTATGATGAAAATTTTTATTAATAAAGTGAATTTGAATCACATGGGTCTATTTCTTGAACCATCCTCCATCCTCCATGCAAGATATCTCATGAAAAGTAAGTCTTTCAGATAAAAATTTAATTTTTAATATTTTATAATGAAAATTGGTTCATAGTAGCAATGTAACGAAGATATTATGGGTTAAGGAATTTGGATCACATAGATCTCTTTTTCAAACCACCACGTATATAAAGGTTATGATGGAAAACAAGCCCTTATAAGGAGGGAAAGTCTAAGTCCAGCTTTTTTATGACGAAAACTGAAAAATAATGAAATTTTTTTAGAAAGGAAAACTTTAAATTTGGATCACGGCATTCTCCGATATGTGGGCTTTCTTGAAAAGTATGTCTTTGCATGAAAATAAGGTAACGTAAGGATATGAAGATAAATATGAGTTTAACTAACAAAAACGACTAGCATCTCTCCTAACTGAGCTTTGCAAACACCCTAACAGAGCTCCGTTAATTAATTAGCATTAAGATATGATTGAACTTGGACACCGCCTCGAACCAAATTGAGAAACGTAAAGTATTGTAGTGGACGAGTAATGACTCTATATAAAAAACCTTGCAAACAAGCTCTTTGACCTCAATTTGGCATTCGAAATGTAGTTCCATATAGATCCATAAGTGAGTATCGTTGGAATGTTTTGGTTTCCGTGCAGCATCCCGAATTTGACAGTTTTCCCAAAGTTGATGTGGGCTAAAAGATTAAACTTAAAAAATTTGGTAAACATAGTTCTGGAAAGCCGAACTTAGGCTTTTTTACACACATTCATTAGTTGTTCACTGAAATAACATGGATGGAAGAAGCTTCCAAATCCAACTATATCTTAATTCTAACTAGTTAACATAGGTCTGTTAGAGCATTTCTAGAGCTCTGTTAAGGGATGTGGTCGGTGTCTTTGCTAATTAAATTCATGTCTACCTTCACACGCTTTTCATTGGCGTATTATTATCAAGATGAGTGACTAACTATGCTAGGCGATATAGTGGGATAGGGTATCTAATGGTCGATCTTGCACGACTATAATGTTCTGATATCTTTTTCCATTTTATCTTCTCCAAAGCAACAATTATACATTATTTAGTATTTATTATCTAATCTTCAATAATTGTTAATTATTATAATTCTTTTCTTATTGTTGTATAATTTCTTTAATTAGTATTTTCCACTTGGACTTTATGTTCTTTTATCCATTATTGTCTATTATTATTACTTTTTTTTTTTTAATCGTTTACTCGCTTTATCGCTATTATCCATCATATTTTATCTGTTACGATAAACCCGGATGCCCATGTTTGAAGAGAGGGATGTACAGACATCCATTATCTACTTGCTATCCATGATATTTATCAATTACATCATTCGCTACTGCAAGCATGTTTTATCCATTACAAAATATTCATTACGTATCTATCTCCTTCTACGGGGCTGTCCGTTCATTATCTTTCATTCGTCATTTTATTTGCCAGATGAAAAAAAATATAAAAAATTCGCTAGAAAAGTTGAACATGCCGGCGACTTTAATGTCTCAAGTTTCTTTAAAAAAACTTTTCGTGAATTACATTTAATTAAACAAAATTAAAAACCGTTAAAAATATATACGTGTATATATATACATATTCATATATGTTTATATACAGTTATATACAGTAAATTTGCAAATATATTACTTATCGTCTTCTGTCTTTTTTTTTCCTAAAAATTAAATAAAAAAAATTAGAAAAATTCATGCAAGTACTGTGAACTAATCAAGTAAATAACACGTGAGAGAGTTAAGTTTATATATAGAAATGATAATAAGAAAAAAGCAACAACAAAAAAAAATCCGAAATATAAACAACGCTAAGTTCAACGGAAAAGTGCGATGAATTAAACAGGCGCGTTTACAGTGGACTAAAAAGTGTAGACAGAAACACAAAATGTAAACAATGTGCTTAAATAATTTATCAAGAAAACAAGTAAGAAAAAAATTGCGAACGCTTCAAGGAGAACTTTGAACACTCGACAAGACAAGCAGATAATAACATAATGTATTATGTAATATAAAAAGTATTAGTAAATCAATTGAAAGCATATATATATATATATAGCTATATATATATCAAAAATAAATCTGCTACGTGTCAAAAGAAAAAAAGGCCAAGCATTTGTGAACTTCATCTATAAAAGTTTGTTAACAGTATACGCTACTATCCTATGGACCTTTAAAGTCCATTCTGGATTGGAAAAAAAGTTGCTGGGGATTACTTTTGAAAACGATCAAGCAGATTTGGAATAATTTGGAGTAGATATAAAAAAAGATAAACATTGTTCTTACTTTTTGAACGCAGTAGTACATAATGCAATGAATTCTCTTTTTACACGAATATTTTTAAGGCTAAATTTGCTGTAAAACGAGTTAAGAACAAAGAAATACTCTTTTTACACGAATTTTGTTAACATTGAATTTGCTTTAAAACGATTTAAGAAAAAAGAAATTCTCTTTTTACACGAATTTATTTAACACTAAATGGGCTTTAAAAACAGTTAAGAAGGAGGAAATTCTCTTTCTGCACGAATGATTTGAACGCTAAATTTGCTTTAATACGAGTTAATAAGAAGGAAACTCTCTTTTTACACGAATTTTTTTAACACTAAATTTGCTTTAAAACGAGTTAAGAAGAAAGAAATTCTTTTTTTACACGAATGATTTGGTTTTATCTCGAGTTTCCATATACTACGAATTTTTTTTTTTTTAATTTTTTAAATAAATTTTTCTGACGAATTTTTTGTGTTCAACTTTTCTAAGAATTTTTTTTATTTTTACTCCTCATTTGCAACTTCGTCTTCAGAATTTAATTACATTATATCGATTATATGCATATATGAGTGGAATTTTCCAAATTACGGGTAGAGTGAGGACGCAATGTATTTTTTACGGAGTTTGCTTTGGTTTTTTAAAATATAAAATTATCTTTTATAATATATTTAATGAATTAAAATAAATTCCTAACTGAACTCTAAGAAAATTTTTTTAAAATTGTTTATTGTACCTTTCAGTTGCTTGTTTAGGTCTGGAATGAATCATGTATTTTTCAATTTAGCCAATGTTTTTTTTACACGAATTTTTTTACATCAATTTTTTTTACACGAATATTATTGAGAACGTCTCTTTCATGTAAAAAGAGAATTAGGTATATATATAAAGCAATATTTAATTTTTTATACCAAATCCGGGCAGTACTGAGATTTCTAATAGAATATAAAAGAATCAAATATGAAAACATCTATAAAACGGTCTTACAATTGCTTGTAAGTAAGTAAGGCTTCGCGTTGTCTACTGAAGTAAAGTTAGCACGGTAAATGGGCCTCTAGTATGATGTATAAGTACATTACTTAAAATTATCTACAGCATGTGTGTGTGGTTCCTATGCAATATTACAAACGATTTGATAAGTTTAATATTCTTTCATCCTCGCGTGATGTTGTATTATGAAAACAAAAGCTGTGCAATTCATTAGGGAGAAAAATGAAAATGAGTTAAACAAAACATCCTGGAATTTCGAATAGAAGTGTAAAAGCAAATCATTTGCGCGAGTGACTTAGAAGTGGAAGCACTTCACTTGCGATTAAGAGAAAAACTCAAAGAAATAATTTATAGTTAAATAAAAATTTGTCATTTTTTTTTTTTTTAAATTAACTTTAACTTTACCTCACTCCATACACTCACTAATAAGTGAAGAGGCCGGCCAAGAAATATATATATATATATATATATATATATATATATATATATACTTGTATACATATATATTTCTTATATAAAACAAAATTTAATTGTTTTGAACAAAGTCATGATAAAGTCATTTAACTCTTCTTCTGTGTTTTTTTCCTTTTACCGTTCCTCTTAGTCTTGTTGTTATTTTAAAAGAAAATAATTATAAAATAAGAATAAGTGCGAAAGATAAACCGAAGTATAATTAGCAAAATTATTACAAAAGAACAAAGCATAAGCAAAGGAAAACAAAGAAACGTAAAAACAAAAAAGTGCAAGACATTCAAGCAAAAGAATAAAAAGAAAACGTGGTGGAAAAATGTAAACTAAATAATTATTAATTAACACAAAAAAAAAAAAAAAAAAAAATTAAATAATAAATAAAACTTAAGGCACACTTACTATTATAAAAACAAGCGAAGAATTCCAATATGATGTCATTACAAACACTCTGCCATTCTATAGTAACAACAACCAAAGCCGCTATAACTGCCACAAATGCTAATGATAGCGATAATGACACCTTAACATCCGGAATTCCTTCGTATAGAAAATCTCTAACATCGGTCCTAGGCAAAGATGCTGCTTTGCATAATTCACGTTGCTCGGATAGCGGCAAGAGTAGCAGTTGCAGTCCCACTACAATGCTTGAATGCAGTTTCGATAGCGGTATAGCCGGCGTGAATATCGTAGACAATCAAAATATGCTTTTACATAAACGTATTCAACAATTTCAACGCATTCTTTTAGCTCTGGAACGTGATCGAGAACATTTTTACATACTACGAGAACGTTTGAGGTAAGTAAACAACTAAACTATGCAACAGTATAACTGACATAATTTATCAAAAAAAAAAATTCCTAAACAACAACAAATCTATGAAATTACTCAAGAAAGAGAAAAACAACAACAACAAAAAAACACAAACCTTGTTTCAGTTAAATTGGGTAAGAAATGTAAGAATTATTATTATTATTACTATTATTATTATTGTTATTGTTATTACTGTTGAAGAAAAATTTTGAAATATTTTCCATGATGAGAAATGTTAAAGAATTTGTTAATGTTACCTGCCAAGCCCCTCATGCATATATTCAGTAGATTTACATTTTTAAAGAAACCAAAAAAAAAAACAAAAAATTTAAAAATATTTCTTTTGAAGAGCAGAAGAAACAGAGACTTCTGCTACGATTAAGCAATAAATGTTAATTCGCTATACTTGCAAAAGGTGAATGAAATCTATTAAGAAGTTTGTAATTGTCTTTAAGAGAACTTAAGATTGCAAGCCACCCTACATCACTTCACAGGGAATTCACATAAAGACTCCTCGAGATAAGGCGTTATATGGGAAGTGGTCGAAAAAGTAGGCCGATTCGAACAATTTTCAACAGCTTTTGTCCTTGGGCCAAAACAAGTCAGGTTTCAAAATTTCATGAGAATATCTCAGAAATTGTGCTCTGTATGTTAACATAAGGAAACTGACGGAAAGACACCAATCTGTCTGATCGCTTTAATAAAAGTTGAGCCAAGGTCTCAAGTTCTTCTGGGTGTTGCATCCACTCACTATAACTATTTATGATTAGGTCGGTTCATATGAAACTTCCGCTTTGCTACGGTTCCCTAATATCTCCAGGTGACGTTTAACAGTTGATTGTGAGGTATTCAATTTTTTTGCTCTACCTCTTGTTGAGTGGCGTGGATTTTGCTTCAATGTTGCCTTTAAAAAATTCTTCACCTTTTAAGGTCGTATCTCCTGAACGGAATTTTATAAATCAATTCCTAACTGCCCGATCAGTTATCAGTCGACACCTTAGCTCTATTGCGGTGTTTCAATTCCCAGTCGAATATGCGCTTTTTGACTCTCCACTTCAGAGAGGTTAAGAAAAACTGTTGAAGGTAACGGCCGTTACATAAAGCTATTGAGAGAAGACTAACTGACTTCTCATCTATATAGTGAAAGAAAAAACCCGTTTGTCTCGGTGACTTATAGTCGGTAAATAGGGACAATATATTCTACCTATCTGCATCGGAAGTTACTTATGACTCGACTTAATACATATATACATAAACATGTTATTTTTCTTTTTATTCTTTTTTATTTTTGTTTATGTTCTTTTTTTTTCTTTTCATACACTTCGCTTACCTAATATGGTAATTAATTAGGTAATATATGGTCAGTATATATTTATGCCACAAGTGGTGTAGGGTATGAAAACAAAATTTTGAGAACTTACGAAATAATTTATATTAATTTTTTTTTTACTATAATTTCGAAATTCTTTATTTACGCAACTGTACGGTATTTTTATAACCTACAGGAAATGCCATAAAGGTACCTTAAGTTTTTACCGATCTATCTAATATCCACAGCACGATTTAAGCAAGGTATAGGCGCTTTCTACTACAACGCAATTGACTTAGAACCGCTTTTCGAACCTATCCATCCCTCCGTCTGTCTGTCTGTCTGATTTTTGTTCAAGTTACTGATCGGAAAATTTTCGAAATAATTTGATGAAGTTTGATACCTTGACATGTTCTACACTAGCGACGATCTCGATCGAAAGTAAATTGGTTCACACCATTCTTACGTCCGCACTCCACGAAGCGCGGAAAAGTTATTATGCAAAAAAAAAAATGTCTCTCTTAATAACCCTCGACAAAAATCCATAGCAGGTAGTATTACTAAACTAATGAAGAAAATTGGTACGAAATGGAATCAATTAGAAATTCCTTAAGAAAAATAATGCTTCATATGGGAGTTAAGTTTAATCTTAGGTATTTTATGATGAAAATTCGATGGGTAAATTTGGACTTACATTGTCGATTCTTTAGATATTCTGCAGTATAATGGCTTTCACGGCAACAAGGCAACAAGGTTCAACTTTCGGTGCTATATAAAGCAATGAGATGAAGATGATGAGGTCTTTGAAAAAAAATGAATTATGTTAAGTTTGGACTGCGTGGGGCCAATGACTTTAGACATTCGTTTTTGGCGTCTAAAGCAGAATTGGAACCTAAAGCAAGCAAATTGGTGCATGGTACTTAATAATCGGCCTTGTCCGCTTGCAACGCTGGTTTAGCTGGCACATTTTGCTTTTACATTGTGTGCTAAGATTTATTCTCAAGAAATTGTTTTTGCCATTTGCCATTTTGTTGTGCTGTGTGTGTGTGAATTTTACTTAACATATTTATATTTCAAAACTTTGGTTTTGGTTTAAACTAAGAATATGTTACAATATTAATAGAGTTATTACTTTCTCGGGAATAATGCACCTTCAAGAAATGCCTTAATACCAGTAGAAGGCGTATCTTTCAATCACTAAACTCTGGATTTTTTTCCCCGGTTCCGTAGAATTCTAAGAGAAATTGATCTCAAGAATTCATTTACAATATGGAAGATCGCGTTTTATAAAATGAACCCAGTTATCTCTCATTATCTTTCGGTAAACTTCACTTGTAACCTAAAGGATTTCGAACGGGCAAAACATACTAAGGCTGTTTTGTCTATTCATCGTAGGACTATTTTCATTATCTTTTAAAGAACGCAAAAGTTCATCTTCAAATTATTTAATTTAGAACTCAAGAACAAAAGAAATGAATAGTCAGGACGATTGGCCTAACTATAGTTCTAGAAATATTCATAAGCGATTTCATGAAATTTAGATAATTGAGTTAATATATTTATCTCTGTCTAACATACTCATCGTGCATCTTCAGGAATTTAGATTATTGGGTCGATGTGCTTATCACCGTCCATACTAACTTGAGAAGCTTTACTTCTTGAGTCAATGGATTTATCAGTATCGATCGCATCTCCCGTCTATTGCGTCGTTTTCGCATCGTCTGTACATTCGTCCCTACACTAGTTCTCATCCGCCATCAGTATTCATTGCACCTCATGTCTATTCCATCATTTTTATGTCGTCCGTGCGTATATCCCTATACTAGTATCCATCCTCCATCAATATCCATTGCATCTCTCGTCTATTCCATCATTTTTATGTCGTTCGTACATACGTCCCTATAAGAGTACTCATCCTCCATCAGTATCCATCGCATCTTTCGCCTTGTTCCATCGTTTTTGTGTTATCTGCACATACGTCCCTATACTAATAGTCATCGTCCATCAGTATCCATCGCACCCCCCATCTATTCGATAATTTTTGTGTCGTCTATACACTAGTACTCATCCTTATGCCGCATTCGCACTTGTATATCCTTGCATTCACATTTGTATATTGCTCTGTCAATATATCCGTATTATCGTGCATCACTCATATGTCGCACTATGTCCGTTAATGTTTCTACCAGTAGCTCACTAGTGTTCACTATTTCTTTTCCCATGCATCCACTTGTCCGCACCTTTATCGGTAAATCTTCTTTCGCATTTATGTCCCTTGGCTCGTACGGCCAATAGCTTCTAAATGTCTCTTTACTAGTACGAACCTTCGTCAGTATGTCCATCAGATCGAACGTCTCCCGTATCCATTCCTCTGCTTTTGGTTTGTGAATCGTAAATATTTGGGATGAAAGTCTATTTTTTGCTTCATATAAGAAAAAATGAAATCGAAAGAATTGAAAATTTAATACATTATTAAAAATCAATCGATCACCTATAGCAATATGAAATTCATTATATCGTTTTAAAGGGTTACAATAAATACTTATTGATATCTGATCAAATTAAGAAAGTATATTATTTTTATAAGTTCTCAAAAATATGCATTGAATTCTTCCTAAACTGCAGTTAGTCTTACTGAGTTTATTGTCATGTAAGCATATTGTGAATATCTACAAACCGAACTCAAGTCCATAACACATGCTTTCTCTTATTTACGTAATAATTTGAGATGATTGTCAACGCATCTTTCATACAACATTTCATTCTGCGATTAAAAAACTTGTCAATGGATGGCCCTATGAAAGAAATGAAAGGTTTATAACAAAAATATTTGAGATAATGCTTTTTCTTTTTAAAGTTTTCTGACTGCGATCGTGATACCAGCAAAAAGATGAATGAGAGAAAATGTTTACTTTGTGAATACAATTTTTTTATTTTTTAACACCTTTTTTATACTCATCACCTAAAGGTAAGGGGTATATACTATTTTTCAAAACGGTTGCAACGACTTAAGCATGTCCGTCTGTCCATCTGTGTAATGTATGTTGTAAACATTCTCGACAATCAGAAGGATGCTGCAGCGACCCCATACAGAATATATATTCTTCACCAGCATCAAATTTTAAACTGATTTAAGCATGTCTCTTTGTCCATCTGACCATCTGTCTGTACGGCTGCCAATGTATTATCTGTGTTAAACGTTATCCTGTTCGGAAAAAGAAAGTTATTCGGCAGAAACGTTGGCGTTGTTTCACACGGATTGTATTGAAATTGGGCCAAATCGATCAAAGGATATGCCCAGAGTACAACATAACTTGAGATCACTTTTCTTTTCATGAATAAAAAAATGCCGCCTCTTACTCTTTACCCATAACCAACCACAACGGATTTAACAATAAATATGTACAATATATTTTATGGATGGTCGTGCTGTACATATATGTAAATCGAACAAACCGCGCACGATTTCAATACAGAAATAATGAAATTTCACTCGTTTGACAAGAAGGCGGCAGCATGTGTGTACTACTGATTATTATCAAATGTAGACGTATTTGTCAGTCCATCTGTCCATTTGCTTGTTCAGTCTATGCATTACTGACATATATCAAATTGAAACTGTTCTAGACAAGTTTGTCAGTCCATCTGCCCATCTGCCTGTTGGTTGCTGTGGTAAACGTATGTTTCATCATAAAGGGAAGATATCTGTTACAGATATGCGGTATGGATTTACACCGTTTCTTTGCGGAAAGAGAAAATATCAGCCACGCCCATATATGAAAACTTCGTTCTTCCTTTAAGGTACATTTAGAATATATGGTGACGGGTATAAAAGACTCGGTCGAAGCTAAATATAATTTTCTTCCTCGTTTTATTTCACCTCTTTTTATTTATTTATTTATTTTTTTTTTTTTACATACATATGACAAATCTTACAAATACCCCTGTGGTGGGTATAAAAATAATTTGCAGGTTTTTTTCTTGTGTTTTTACGCGGCACTTAATTTAACTAATGGTTTGTTAAGTAAGCTGTGTTTTTGTGGGGTTGCAAATAATAATAACAATAATCACACATTGGCATCAAAGAAAATGTGCATTGAAAAGGTAAAAAGAAAGAAAATGCAACAGAGTAAAATTTAGTTCCTCATACGCTTTAGGCATGCAACGCACAGTTAAATTTTCTTAAAAAGTAACAAAAATTGCAAATTAAAAAAAAAAAAATTTAATTAAAATGGAAATTAAATTAAAATTCTGAAAATTATGAAAACTTAAATGAAAATGTGAATTAAAAGTTGAAAGAGAGAAAAAAGAAAAGCAAATAAAACTTTAGTTCAAATAAGTTTTTAAATAAAGTCAAGTGAAATAGAAAAAAAGAAAGCAAAGGCAAGACACCTATTTTTTTTAATTATTTCATAAATGATTTAAAAAAAAAAAAATTTTGAAAAATTTGAAAAATTTTATTTTTTTCACTCCGCTACAGTACCCGTGTATAATGCATGTGCTTAATGTCTTTATCAAAATTACTTTAACTAACTAAGTAACTAGCTGACTGACTGACTGACTGATTCACCGTACGAATATCTGAAAAGCTTATCAAAAAAAAAAAAAAAAAAAAGTGATAACAATAATAATAATAAAAGTAATCAAATAATTATTAAGTGCTCACATAGTTAAGTTTTCAAAAATTCCAAGGATTTTAACAACGAAACGAATACAATATGAAATAAAAAAATTTTAAACAAGCAGTAGTAGAGTTAAGCACTTGCCTATGAGAAAACGGGTAAACAGGGTAACTGGCTTTTTGCATCGTATACGAATATTAAAGAAAAATTATAGTCGATAATAATCATTAATTTTATAAGAGTAACCTTGTTTTGTGCTTTGTGTGATTATTGCCAAAAACAAAAACGGAAAGTTCGTTCATTTTATGGAAAATTGAAAATAAAACAACAACAATAATAATAAAAAGGAAAAAGAACAAGTTTTTAATCGAAACCGTCAACATTGGTTGAGAAAACCTTGATAAAGATCTTCGAACAATGTGTTGGTTTTTTGTTGTTGTTGTTGTTGTTGTGCTTTGTTGTAATTTATTTTCAAAATTGCGCCCAATTATAATTTAATGTGCAGAGCACATTGGCGCATACATATATCGGAGACCACAAACACATTTCACTTTATCGCAATTAAATAATAATAATAAAAAATAAAAATTGCATAAAAAACAAAAATAAAAGAAAAAAAAATACATTCGCTTTGAAGTGCTGCTTGCTGGATATTAACCATTTATGATAAATATATGAAAATTGCTTAGCTTCAGCTTAATGATCGTGTTTTTATTAACAGCCTATTAATTGTTACGATATTATGTTGAAAGGCGTGTTTGTGTCAATTTTGTAGCTTTTAACTGTGAACATCGCCTATTGAGTGTACGTAGACTCGTTGAGTTCAAAACTTCAACTTTAACTTCAACTTAGATGAATGCGGCTGAACAATTGTAGTAAAGTAAGCGAGAGAGAAGATTTAATCAATTCAGAACTTTACGCAGTCCGCTATTTAAGTATTTCACTGCACGCAAAGAGTAATTTCTGTTCGATTGCCTTGCTTTTATTTGCATTGTGATCTCCTTCCGCTGAGCCGGACTGTTAACAAGCAATAATAATTAAACTCATTCATGGAGCTTTGGCCCCGTTCTACGATAAAACTCCTTCCCATACTATGTTATTGGGGTATGCTTTTGCCAGAAGTACAACTCACTACTCCTTTCAGTCACTCTCTTCGATTGCCTTGATTTTATTTGCATTGTGATTTCCTTCCGCTGAGCCGAACTGTTAACAAGGAATAATAGTTAAAGTTATTCATGGAGCTTTGGCCCGGCAAGTCTACGATAGAACTCCTTCCCGCATTACGTTATTGGGGTATGCTTTCGCCAGAAGCACAACTCACAACTCCTTTCAATTTATTCTCTTCGTATTAGATTCAGTTATTAGACGCTTGCATTAATTTTGAGCATTTTTCACTTGAAAAAGCATTACTTCTGGCAACATGGCGATGGAGTTTATATTGGTTTGGTATCGACCCAATTTCGCGTTTCTCTAACTTTGTGGAGCCGCCTGCCAGCCAAGCCGTGCTGCATTGATCTGAACAAATGGTAGTCCGGAGGCACCATGTCTTTTGAGTGCGCTGGCTGCGTCAGAGCTTCTCATTCGAGTCGCAATAAACTATCCTTGACAACTCTTGCAAGGACTGGCCAAAAAATGACATTTTCAGTCAGTTCGCCTCACCAATTTTGAACCGTTGAAATCAAAAATTGGAATATGATCGAGCAACATCACTACAAGCTTTGAAAAACGTTTAGTAGGTTTCGGCAGCAGATTTCTTCAAATCAAACAACAAACCTAATGAATGTCGAAAATGAAATTTTTGAGCATTCCATGATTAATGTCCGTATACACTGATTATCTCAATAATATTAAATAGAAAACTATTATTTTAGATAAACAAAGGTCAAAATCAGCGAATTCAGTCGTAATGTACACTGGCGTCTCGCACTTTTTTTTATCGTTTTTACCCGTAAAAGTCACTTCTCAAAATTAATGCAAGCACCTACTATAATATTCTGATGAGCGAGTTCATTCTTTTTTAATCAGAAAACGTGTTCCTTCTTTGCGAGTCAACTTTAGTTCTGATAACTTTGCAAGTGCCGCTTGTTCTCTTCTTTTTTATTTGCGAAAACGTTTCAGCTGAGAGAGATGCCAGTATCTTATAGTATTGTTTTCGGGCTGTCACAACAATCCCGGGGCTAGTGGCAATCTTTCTTGGCGACAACATAAGTTAATATATCAAAGGCAAGTGTAAGTGTCCTAAAAAGATAAAAAAGATTTTTCCGCTTATATTAGACCTTTAACAGGACATTTCGCTTTGCTCAGAATTCTCAGCCAATGCTTCTGGACATAATCTGCGCTGCATCTGCGTCTTTAAGGTTGTACACTTGTAAATTTCTTCCTTCCTGTCCGCTATATTTGGACTTTGAAGTTGAACGTATACATACTACACATTCCTTCCCCAGCCTGTTAACTATACGCCTCGCTGACCACATATGCAAGGACAGTCCTCTGAAACAATGATTAAATAAAAAAAAAAACAAAATATTTAACTTTAGAAAAAAGACGACAGTGGTTACCGCAGGTCGTCCAACTTTGAATTCTCCTACCGAAAATTGGCTTAAAACAAAGAGAAGAAGGTTTATCATTAGATAATCTCCAACAACCACTGGGTCATCAGGGATATATGGATATTATATGACACTTCATTTATTCTATGTACTTATGAACTACGAATTTCATCCTTGACAACCTATTATTTCTATGGGTTAGACGAACAATATTCAAAACCATTGCCAGGCAACGATTGCCTATGAGAAATAACCTGAATCGAATTCTTGAGCATTCGCCACTTGTTGCTTTTCAAAATGGAAAGAAAATGACGAAATTCCCTGCTCGTAGTTAATATGGACTTCATTTCGTTGATTTTGGATGTATGCCGATCTATACGAAAGCCCGTCCGAATCGGTACCAACTACCTTTTGTTTATCAAAATCGTTCTGCCTTGTGTCCAAGAAGGCCTTGTAATTTGATCTTGCGGATTTATTTGAAGTCTTCAGTTCATATCAAATACTGTTCCAAATCAAATTCTATTCAAGCATCGAAAATGCATTGAATTGCTTTCTGTAAGAGCAAAGCTCACTGCCATTTGAATGGTATTAAAATTTGAAACTTAATTCGCACTAAATACACCTCACTAGACTGCAGTCACTTCCTATCTCTTTCCCTTCCCACACTTCCTTCTAGCCATCATCGTGAAGAGAATATCCCCTAAGTGATTGGTTGCTTTCCTCAATTCTTTTAAGAAATCATAGCAAAAAATCGTATCGCACAACGCTTAAGCAAATGTGTACGAACGTAGTTTCTTCTCTTTCTTTTCTGCACGCAACATACACACCAGATGTGTATTCATAACGTTATACAACGCAAGTACTTATGAACGTCTGAAGTTTTTATTGGTATTGAAAATGATGATTATTTAAAAGCCATTAATTTATTAAGTAATCAATCAGCAGGCGTTTGACTTTTTACGAGCCTTTGTTTTTTTTTGGTTTGTTTGTTTCTTCTTCTTTTTTTATTTTTTCTTTTATCCGGAAATATTTTCCTGCAAACGTTCGAAACTTCTTCAAAGTCATAACGAAAGTGAAAGGTTAAAGTTTAAATAAATTATAGTTAATTTTTTTATGGGAAGTAAAACTTTTCATAAAAAAAGTTTTGAAATAAAAAAAAAACTTTTTTTTTTTCAAATTATTTTCTAGCGTGGTTAAGGAAAATTACATATGCGAATAATAAACACGGAAATCTTTTACCTTTTCATAAGCCCCTTGTCAAATTATGATGCAGGTCTCTCATAGTTAAGTATTAAAAAAAAAAGAAATGCATATATGCATGAAGCTGGCAAAGGGTAAATGAAAACTTTCTCGTAAACACTATCAATGTTAGATGCCAAGAAGCTTAAGAGGACAATTTAGAATATTTTTTTTTTATTCAAAAACAAGCAAGAATGTTGGCGGGGCCCCTATGCTTTTCGCATTCTACTCTCCAAGTTCTTTTATTTGACACCCATATCGGTGGTATTATTAAGAAGAAATTAGTCACGGTGTCTACCGTGTTTCTTCTGGAATTAACCCCTTTTTAGGCAAATAATATATCGTCATTTGTGGAATGTAAAAAAATGCTGTCCTGTTGACCCTGCATAACCATAACCTTGCATAAGCATAACCCCTTAAGAAATTTCAAAAAAAATTAAGCTTAGCTACTTGTAAGTTTGTGTGGACTTGGTCAATAGGTTCTATTTTTGGACCTAAAGAGTACACTATCTCGTAAAGTAAATGTAAAAAATATCAGTATTCTAACTTTAATAATTTCCGAGTAACGAGTAAAAATCTAAAAATTTTTGTTAAAAAAAACGAAGTTGCGCTCACTTTACGCTCCACTGCGGGCTTCCACTCTCACCAATTTGGCCCATTTTCAATACTAACCTGCGTGCAGAATCTTCCAATGTTTCTACTAAATTTAAAGTCCATGTCTGCATTTTGGAGAGTGCCAATAACACACACCACAAAGACGATCGCACATGGCTAAATCAACTGAGAATTTCACGCTGATCAAGAAAATATATGTACTTTATAGAATCTCTGAAGCCTCTTTTTGGGTGTTACACATATTTTGGAAAAAAACAAAATAATTCCACCATCTTACAGTGGTGGGTATAAAAACTATTGTCCCCTTTTAAAAAATAGAAATTGAAATTTCGTATCGCCGAATATATAATCAACACTCGAAACTTCCTATGGAAACTGATAGAGGCACTCAAAGTTTTCAAATCGTTCTCAGCCTCTTAGCTTTTAAATGAGCATAAATAACTTTTAGACACAGGTTCAAATCATCTATTGAACCCATTGAAAAGTACATTTTTTCCGAACAAATTGACACTAGCGTTACGCCCCAATGTACGTAGAGTTCTCAGGGACAAAAAAAATTGAGTTCGGAATTTTGGTTAGATTGTGAAAGATTTTCAAACGCTTGTTATTTTGTAATGGAATGTTAGAAGAGGAAACAGCATAAATTTTTCCCCACAACGATAACACGGCGCTTCGAATATTCCGTATCATTCATTCACTACTTGAGTGGTTCGTCCCTCTACCGTTTGAAATAAATTGTACGCCACAGTGTGGTATCGATAAATCTAAGTTTTATAGTCATGTTTTAGCAAGGGCTAGACAAAGCAAGGAACAGACGGACCTAATGAAATTTACCAGTGCAGTACTACTTTCCTAGTTTTAGCGGCTAGAATAAGAATAATTGTGGTTGCAATTTCCATTTCTATGCTATAGTGGCCGAATTTGGAGTAGCTTATAACGTGTCCTTCCAGTCTTCCACGCTTCGTGCCAAATTTGAACCCGATTGTTGCATTTTTACTATTAAGAGAATATATGCCGCAGACATTACACACACAGACAGACAGAGATACACGCAGTGAAACGTAAAGACGGATAGGCGGATAGACGGGCACTCTACCAAATGGATTTACAATTTGATTGAGGATAGAGAGAGACACTACGCAAACTACAAGACACGGACGGAGGAGTGGGTCTACATTCTTAAATCGATATAAAATTTGATGTTAATTAAGAATATGTGTACTTTATGGGACCCCTCTGAAATTTCCTTCCACATCTTGCCATTGTTTTGCAAAAAAATGCACATATGCTTCATCCTTCAGTGATAGATATAAAAAAGTTTCTTACCAGAATTGAGTGATGGGAATATACTGGAATAGCTGTTCCAGTGTCACTATGCCTTCAACAATACGTGCAAAAGGCAGTGCAAATTATATATATGCTTGGGATCAATTTAGCACGAAATGTCCATTTGCTTTTTTTTGTTGTGGTTACTCCGTGTCTAACAAAACTAAGCTTGGCAAGCTTGAGGTATAGGTGTCTGCTTAGCCTACGGTCAGAGATTATGTTTATAAGACAAAGCATTTTATGGGCAATAATTTTTTATAGCTCATTGCAGAAAAACAATCTATTATAAGAAGCATAAGGAAGCGTCTTACAAAGAAAAGAAAGCTTTACATTTCTTGTATATAGATATATACATGTATATATTATATATATATAATGTTTGTGTGAAATTAATTTTATACATAAAATAAATAAGAAAGTTAGTTGCACTCGCCTTCAAGTAAATATAGAACAGCAATCACCTTTTCAAAGGTATATATATATATATATATATATATTCTCATTTATTTTATGTATAAAATTAATTTCACACAAACATTACCAGATATTGGCTGGTAGCTTAATAACAGTTAGTTTGATTAAACATGAAATTGATTTTTAGTTAATGCCTCTCTTGGATACCAGGGGAAGATAATTAA
>CCAG010022136.1:0-11800 GCA_001077435.1 Glossina morsitans morsitans | reverse complement strand
ACGATCACGATAAACGGTATAACCGTAAGGTAAGGTATCATCAGCTATGTACAGTAAGTCTCATTAGTCGCTTGTTAAACCTAATCAATTGTCCAAACATGAAATTTTTTTTTACTTTTTTGTACTACTACGGAATACATATAAAAATAAAAATAAATAAAAAAACGGACACAACATTATTCCAGTGGACAAAAAAATTAAATAACTTCATTAACTCAAACAACATGACGTCATTAATATTGGTTTTTTTTTCATATAAGCAAGGATATGAAGATGAAAAACAGCATATCATTAAAAATTAATATTCTTTTCGCTTAATAACGTCCTTTCAACCTTCCCATGTATTTCGGATAATTGTTCTTGCGTAGGAAACACGGATCTTATTCCATCTGCAATCTGCTTGTAATCTATTTTTCACACCTTGAACAGAAGAGATTGAATGTTTTCGCACATGTGGGTCTAATTCATTGCACATATTTTTGATCGGGTTCATGTTTGAAAATTGGGGAAGAGGATGAAGCACTTTGGAGCATTTTTCAATTAAGCGGAATTTACGCTTGTGCTGGTTATCTTGCTAGAACTTGAATGTTTCGAAAACATCAAGTTTGTCCGTTCTTTCCATATCCTTAAAAAAACCTCCTTGCTTACAATGCTATCCATAAGCACCGATTTTCCAACTTCATTGGCCCAATATATATCAAACTATAGCTTATTTATAAATTTGAGGGACTTACATGTATGCACCACTTCACTCAATAAGTTCGTAGGCAAATATAGAAATATAATATAAATGAACATGCTAATGGTCAGAAAGAAGTAGAGAATAGAAGCTGAGAAAGATAAGAGGCGCGGAATGCGCTCCCCTGATCTTTACCTTACTTTAGTTACGGCCAAGCAGCGATCTTCGCGCATTGGAAATGTTTTTAAATAGCTTTTCGCGGATCACTTTTAACAATTGATTTTTACTTCCTTACCTTTAACCTAAATAAATTAGGTAAGTTCTCAAAGGATCACTTTTAACATTTGATTTTTATTTTCTTTCCTCTAGCCTAAATACATTAGGTAAGTTTTCAAAAGCATTGGAAATATTTTTAAATAGCTTTTCACGGATCACTTTTAGAATTTGATTTTTATTTCCTTTCCTCTAACCTAAATAAATTAGGTAAGTTTTCAAAAGCTTAGGAAATGTTTTTAAATAGCTTTTCACAGATCTCTTTTAGCATTTGATTTTTATTTCCTTACCTTTAACCTAAATAAATTAGGTAAGTTTTGAAATGTTTAGTTATCTGTGTTCCAATTTTTTTTGTTATTTTTATCGAGAGTTTTTAAACTTTAACTGTTTTACCAGCCATTTGAATTTTGCCCCTAATGCATATATTAATTCGATTTTTTTTTTTTTTTTTTTTTAAGACGATATCGCCAGCACCTTGTTAACTATAACTAATTTTTGCCATACATTTTCCCCTTTTTCTTTTTGTCTTTAAATAAGAATACCTTGACATAAATAAAATTCAAACTAAGAAAATTAACATAATTAAGTCTTTCTCTCTTTCTTCAATCTTCAAGTATGAAAAGAAAGAAAAAAAAAAAAAACATTAGAACCACATAATGTCATTACGTTTAAGAAATAAACACAAACATGTTTTCACGTCTTATGATGTGTAATTAATAACGGCACGTGTGTGTTTGTAGCTCGCATATTTCCCAAACAAACCGAGCATAAAAGCAAAAAAAAAAAAAACTATGAAAAAGAAATGGAAAAAACATATTTTGTAAGCGACCATTCATTACCTGGCGATTAAGGACCGAAGTAAACAAAGTTGTTTACGTATTGATGATCTTGGTGTGTATATGTTTTGTTAGCGAAAAGCATAATTGATGGGAATTTTCTTTCCTTTTTTTTTTTTTAGGTATCGATTGTATGCTCCCTCAAGAGTAATTTAATTTCGTCATAGTGTCCCGGCTATAATGTTTATTATACCCTACACTCTACTCGTGTTAGAAGGTATATCAACTTTATTGGGAATTAGGTGGCATTCAGAAGAGCTAACGATTGAAACCGATTTTATTTATACAATTGCTTTTTGAATCCATCTAAGCTTGTCTGTCTGTCAATATCTAAGCTTGATGTCTACACATGTGTAATTGCATTCAATCTAGCTGAAATTTGGTACACCGATGGGTTTTGCCGCAAGGACAAGCTCTATTGAAAATGGCTCCAATAAGATCACATTGTCCACCGCTGTGCATGTAAAGCCTAATTTTGAAAAGTCTTTAAATAACAAAGAAATTACAATTTTCCAAATTCTTCGAAAAAAATGGCTGAGTAAGAGTATTTCGCCAATCTAAAACATGTAAGAACATTATAGTTGGGCAAAGCCGATTATTAAATACCCTAAATCATCTTGGTTAACAAAATTCTTGTTTTTATAGGAAATTACTATTATGGACCAACTTTCATCACCACATAATAAAACTTGCACTTTTCTGCTCTACAAAAGATAGATTTTTGTGAAAATCCTTATTGGGGTAGGTATCCAAAATATAGGTCGAGATAGAGAGATCCAAATTTGGTACAGTTCATTTTTTTATGTTAAATTACTAGTATGATATAATTTTCATTATCATCAAGCCCTGAAAATGAACTTCAGTTTTCGTTATATGACAGAGGGCTCAAAAAATTGCCACAGCCGATCCAAAGTTTTCGTACGAATTTAGAATGGCGAAATACTACGACTTGACCACTTTTGCCGAGAAATTTTGAAAATTGCGACTTTTCAAAAAGGGAGTTATATGGGGAATTATCGAAAGGGTGAACGAATACAAACCATTTTCAATAGCGTTCGTCCTTGGATGAAAACACATCAGTGTACCAAATTTGATCCAAACATCTCAAGAATTGCGACTGTAGCTTGAACACAAGTTTACATGGACAGACGAACAGACTGATTTAGACCAATTCAGAAAATGATTCCGCATCGATCGGTATAATAAAAGGTGGGTCTATATTAAGGCCCTTCTGCGAGTTACATACGTCAACGTACTCTGCACCACAAGTAGTGTAATTAGCTTGACAAAATTTGAAGCACATGAGTCACCTCCTGTTGATTTCGCTCCACCTAAGGCGTAACACTTTGAGTAAAAATATTTGATATTCTGCGATGAAAATCAGTCCATGGTAGCAGTGTAGCTTCCAAGTTAACCTTAAAGGGTTTGGATCACATAGGTTCATTTTTTAGACCCCAAAAAAAAATAAATAAATAAGAAGCGAACGCTTATATGGCAACAGTGTTGAATTTGCGGCTTCTTTTCGTTTTAGGTATCCTTCAATATTAGGTATTTCATGAGAAATGTGCTTTTCCACAAAAAGAGGAAAAATGAAAATAATGTCGATTTTTTGACGAGAAATACTTTTTGCAGCCCTGTGCATAATAAGTGCAGTATGATCAGTATAAATCTTCGCGAATGGTGAAAGATCGAGCCGACGTGTGGTAGCAGTGATGATATAGAACTCGTAACAAAAGGAGGAGAAGAGTAACAAAAGCTCATCACTTCACAGAGAAAGTTTTTCTTATTTCTAATAAAAACGCAAGTATTTGTCTAATTTCTCAAACACGTTGGTTACAGTCGTTCTAAAAAACTGTTTCGCACAGATAGAGCCTCATTCTCAGGCGCATTACAGAGATCTCACGACGCACAATGCTTATTATCTTTTGTATTACTGGTGTTTTATAACACAATTGAAATTGGAATGAGTTTCATTGGCGACTCCAGTTGGATTGGATGGTCCAGAATATTGTAATTGAGGCAAAGTTACCAACGCAATGACAATATGTCAATAAAACTCTTATAACCAATGACCATCGGTCATGCCGTAGACTTATAGGTAGTCGCAAAATTAAAAAGCAATGATAAGAAAACAGCGTTGCTTCCTTTTATGACCAATGGCCAACACTCACCCCATAGACGTAGAGGTAGTAGTAAAAAAGCAATGACAAGAATATAGCGTTGCTTTCTCTTAAGAGCAATGACCATCACTCTTCCCGCAGACTTATAGGTGGCCGCAAAGTTAAAAAAGCAATGATAAGAAAACAGAGCTGTTTTCTTTTATGACCATAACTCGTTCCATAGACTTATAGGTAGTCGCAAAGTTAAAAAAGCAATGACAAGAATATAGCGTTGCTTTCTCTTAAGAGCAATGACCATCACTCGTCCCATAGACGTATAGGTAGTCGCAAAGTTAAAAAAGCAATGACAAGAAAACTCGTAGCTTTTTCTTAAGACCAATGATCATCAGTCATCCTGTAAACTTATAGGTAGTCGCAAAGTTAAAAAAGGAATAACAAGAAAACAGGATTGCTTTCTTTTATGACCAACGATCATCACTCGCCCCTTAGGCTTATAGTCGCAACATCTGAGTAACATTTCAAGTCATAAGGCACTTTATTGCGGAATTTAACAAACCTGGTTTTTAACAAACTAATATCGGAGCATTTTCTTATGACTATTCCTTCGCAATATAAATATTGATACAAAATTTAAAGAAATCCTATAGCAAGTTTATGAATTACTTTCTTTTATGACCACTTATGGATGACTACATAAGAATACATCCAACCCTTAGGCTTCATTCGAGGATTTCTATTTTTTTTTAAAATTGCTTAAATTCTTTTCACAAGTATCTCCCTCTCTCTTTCACATCGAATTGATTGACTTAATTAAGAATTAATGAAACCTTTCTATAATTAAAAAAAAAAAAAAAAAAACAAAAAAATTATAAAAATAGAAGAAGAAAACGATTTCAAAATGCAAGACTTTTTTTAAGTGCTTTAAAGATCAAAATATAAATTATTTTGACAATCTATTAAATATTTTCGTCTTTCGAATACAATTTATTCTCTGTGCACATATTTATGAGTGAATATAGAAAATAAAGCGTCTTATCAGTGAAACCAAAATTCTTTGTTTTTGAAATGTCAACACAGTTCAAACGAAAAAAAAAAAAAAAAAAAAAGAATAAGAATAAGAAAAAAAAAAAAAGAAAAAAGGAAAACAATTATTTCGTAGACATAATATTGAAAAGTATAACAAACCTACAAACATACGCTTATGCAAATACAGTTTTTTTTTTTTCTCTTTTCTTTAATATTTAATTAACTCATTTTTTTTTTATATAAATTCATTTTTAGTAAAAATAAAAATTTACATTTCATTTCTTTTTTTATACACATCGGCGAAGGATGGGAGGTATATTCATTTTATCAAAGCGTTTGCAACGCCCACAAGGAAACTACAGAGATCCCACAAAGTGTGCATATAGAACATAAGCATCAAGTTCTGAATCGATTTAAAAATGTCTGTCTGTCTGTCCGTTCGTTGATATGTGTGTGTGTGTCCGTCTGTATATTGTCTGCTGTGAACATTTTCTTGACCATAAAAATGAAGCTATCAATTACAAACTTGGCAACGAGATTGGAACTTTTTGCACGCAGTTTCGCATTACAAATGGGTTAAATCAGTCGAAGGACACGTCCATTGTGCAACTGAGCACACCTCTATTTTTCAAAGGCATAAAAAAATTACTTCTTTGCTCATTACTCATAAATTATAGCAGATAAATGTACAAAAATCTGAACATGTATTCCATGGCAGATGCTGCAATATCTGTAAAAATATGGAAAAAATCGACCATGCCTACTCAATTAAAATACAATTTTTATTTTTTCGTTCAAACTGCAAAAACCCCATAAAGTACATAAATCTTTGGCTAGTTTTAAATTTGGCAGGCACCTAAACATGTCTGTCTGTTCCTCTGTCCATCTAGCTGCTCGTCCAACTGTGTAGTATCTGCCTTAGTGAAAGTGAAGATATCCCCTACAAATTTGCAAAGGAGTTTGGTAATAACCCAAAGTTTTTCAAAGCATACGCCTACAACGCGCACACACCGATGCGAAAAAAACTTTCATTTTCAGAATAGACAAAATCAGTCGCGCTCACTCCCTATTATAGACCATGAAAATTTATTTGTACGTTTTTTTTTTTAGGATTATTGTGATAGGTGTAGAGAAGAAGAGAGACGACGGAATATAATTTTCTTACTTCTTTATTTTGACAAATCGAACCATTTTTATACTCTGGACCATTTGCGGTACAAGTGTACAAGGAGTTGAGATAGCCGCACTGTTTATTATACCGATCGATTCGAAATCGCCTCAGAATCATTTTCTAAATCGATTCAAGATTTGCTGTCGGTCTGTCCGCATTTCCGTCGGTGCATCTTGCTTTCGTGTGTTCATCCTAAAGCTCACAATTGTCAAGATATTTTGACAAAATGTCTTACACCGAGATGTTTTGGCACAAGGACGGATGCTATTAAAAATATTTCAGGACGAAAAACTTTTTCACCCACTTCTCATATATATAATAATTTGAAAATTCGTTATATGAATAACTGTATTAAGAATAGTGGCTTTATGGTGCGCCATGGCCCACTAGAGTCTTTTTATTTGTTTAATGAATCCTTCTCTCTGTATTGTCCTTGATATCTATGTAAAGTTTTTTATCAAAATATTCAACAAAAACAGAGTTACAGAGTTACGTGCTTTTGTGAACATACAAGAGTGAGTTTTTCAATTTTGGAAAACAATGACGGTTTTGACTGCCAGGACATTATAAAACGCATCATTGCGTTAGATGAAACTTGAATCTATGGAGACGATCCGAAAACAACCGCACTTATGCGAGAATAACGTGCAAAAGGTGAACCAAGACAGACGCTTCAAAGTCGTTCCAAAATCAAGTTCATCTTGACCATGTTTTTTTCGTTCGATTATCAGGGCGTTGTTCATTATGAATTTTTTCCGCCTGTCCAAACCTACTTGAGATTTGAGAACCCACGACCATTGATTTGTTAGTCGACATTCTTAGCCTACTCGGCCAGTCAGGCGGATAGGGCATAAAATTAGTTTCATTTTATAAACAAATTAATCTTATGATACCCTACACCACTTGTGGTACGGGGTATATTAAAGTTGTGTGGACCTATGTAACACGCAGAAAGCCTTAAGATAGACCCGATCCATTCAGAATCATCGATCTAAGTCGATCTAAACCTGTATGTCCGTCTGTCCAACTAATATCTGCCTGCCTGATGTCTGTTTATGTATTTTTCAAGCTAAAGGTCGTTATCTTTGGAGATATTTTGATCAAACGCACACAAACGTATTTTGAGGCAAGGACGAACACTATTGAAAATGGTTCGGATCGGCCTACTTTTTCGACCACTCCTCATGTAACTCCTTATTTCGAAAAGTCGTTGTAACGACTAAATTCCAATAGCATTTCGGCGTTCTAAACTAGTGTGAGATCGTTTGACCGGCTGGAGCAATTTTATGAATCCCATTTCATATAACGAAAAGTGAAGTTCATGTAACAAAAAGATCTAATGTTCAATGCTTCCTGATAAAAATCAGATTATAATAGTAATTCAAGCTATAAAATTAACTGTACCAAATTTGGACTATCTCAGCGTATTTTTTCAATCCCACCCCAGTAAAGAAATTTCGCGAACACTGTTGCTTCGTAGAACAGAGAAGTCTAAGTGTGGTGATGAAAATTGACCCATGGTAGTAATTTCATACAAAAATAAGAATTATGTTAGATAATGTTGCGTAGGGTATTTAATAGTCGGCCTTGTCTGACTATAATGTTCTTACTTGTTCTTTGATAATATTAACCCTTTCTAAAAGGCAAAAACTAAAAGAAAGGCCAGTAAAGCTTATATATAGTTAATTGTAGCGGAGCATGCACTGGCTGTCTGTTCTTCCACATATCTTTTTATTGTGATTTTCAATAATTCATAAATTAAGGAAAATTGTCTCCTTTCGGTAGTTGTAAGGGAGTCCATGAAATGCTTTAATGAATTTTCGAACTTCGTCTACTCAGCAGAATAAGGAACAACTTAGAAGTAATATATAAGAAAATTTCATTCGACTACGACCGAATTTTTTTACACCCATCACCGTTATACTAAAAAAGACTTTAAAAAAAGTAAAGAAATTAAATTTTGATATTCTATAAAGTTGGGTGAACATGGCCGATTTTTTCTTTCTTTTTTTGTAACATAAAAGTTGGTAAAGTGTATATAGTGAGTCTGAAGCAAATATCATCATTTTTGCGACCACAATTGCGTTTACCATAGGAATGAATAGGCAGGCGGACAGACGGACTGACAAATATGTCTAGAACGCTTTGCATTTAATAGTAATCAATGAGACGAAGGCTTTACAGGGTCTCTGAAGCTTCTTTCTGAGTGCTGCGATTTTTTTCACCTTTGTACCTTGTACCTTGGCGCTGCAGAACTCAGAGCAGAGCCCATTGCGGTTTATAAGTGAAAAAGCGAAAGACCAATTTTTTTTTTGTTATTTTTGAAAATAAAGCTGCTCTGAGGTTATGTTGTACTGTGGTCGTGTGTTTGGACCACTTTTTTCCAGCCTGAATACCAACAAGAATTTTCAACGTTACTGTTAAACTTTCGATCAAGAGAGTGTTTGCCACAGGCATTATACAGGCAGGCAGACAGACAGACAGAGAGAGAGATAGGCGGACATGCTTAAAATGGTTTAGAATTTGATGCTGATCAAGAATATATATACTCTGCGGCGGTTTTGAAGCTTCTTTCTGGGCATTGCAAACGTTTTAACAAAATGAATATAACCCCTCATCGTTCAGTTATGGATATATGGGTGCCATTAGGAAGATCAATTTTGGAACCAAGTATGAGAATGAGTTATGTGTAAAGCTGGACAGCAGAAAGACGGCTTAAAGCTTAATGCATTCTGGAAATCGTACGATTCATACCGATCATATGGATCTAGGGACCGATCTTACCTAGAACAAGATCGGTACGACAAGGAAAATGGATTTAGTAACTCCTGTCTGCCTGCTGGATATATGTTTGCATATTCTATATGAAGGGGAACCGCAGTCAGAATTTCTATGAATTACAAATATTTGCTAAACCCTATATAAACTTTGTAGGAATAGATATCGAAATTTTCTTTCCATTCTGCTCAATAATCCAATAATCGAATTCTGAATAAATAAAAAAAGTATTTCTCTTAATAATATATGCGATTTCATCATGAAAAGATATATAAATTAAATAAATATAAATTACGCTTATCTTAGCTAGCAAAAGCCTAGGCCTAGGAGTATCTAAAATTCGTTGCCTAATGAATACAACTCTGTTACTTGTTATACCCTCCCATCACTTGTGGTACAAAAGTACCACGTTGCGGATATATGCAGCACCCAGAAGAACTTAAGATAAAGCTATCTTTTGTTATAGCGATTGATATAGAATTAGCTTTCGAAGCTTATCTGTCCATCTGTCCGTGTTGTCTCTCTCTTGCGTTTGGCCTAGACCAACATTTTGGGATACCGATGAATTCCGAATCACTTTGTAAGGGAAACTTGTCTGTCCCTCTGTCCGCCGGTCCTCCCTGTTTTCTTGTATTCATCCTGCTGTTCGCATTTATCAAGATATATTGCAGATATCTTGTCCCAAGGATGAACCCTAATTGAAAATCCTTCGGATCGGGCAAGTTTTTCGAACACTTTCCAAATAACATCTTACCTACGTTACCTACCACGAATGCCTATATTAAGGGAAAGGGCGTAGGGTATTTAATGGTGGGGCCGTGTCCATTTTTACTTTTTGTTTTTCTTTAAGCGATTAATTGACGTGACAGGATTTCAAGCATCAAATTATAAAAAACACAAATTCCATAAATTAAAAGCGTTTTAAACGTCGTTTAATGCCTTTAAAGAGGGGAAAACATTTTATATAGTGCTGTACTTGTTGTAGCTGATTTCAGTTTTCATGGTCATTTAATGCACACACAAATACACACACATGCACACCACACACACACACACACACATACACAAGCGCGCGCATACGAAACACCCATGTAGCTGCGAACTTAAAATACCGTCGTTCGTTGCTGAAAAATGTCTTTTTCATTTTATATTCAAATAAAGGAAAACATTTCCATCGATCTACTGAAACTGAAAAACAGCATTTTCTAATCAAACGAAAAACTCATTGACCGATGTATTTATTTGTCCTCCTTTCGTTACGTTTCCATCAAATTTTTCTCAAACATTTGTGATGCATGCATGCAGTCAGGTTTAGTGAAACTTTTAACTAAATTGTAATTAAATGAAAATATGAATCGCTTTCTATTGGATTAAATCGCACTTCGGCACTGGCGCGACTCAGACAAATGCGCATTTTTTTTTTTATATTCATAATTACAAAAACAATGCATTATTGAGAAAAATCATAAAAAAATTTTTCACTTTAAAAATGAAAATTAATCCGTTGCAATTTTTATGGGATTTTTATTGTTTTTGAAATCAATTTCAAATGCTTTGTTTAGACAGTAAAAACGAGCTGAGACCATTAGTTTAATGTTGGCGACAACATATTTTATTTGTACATCTTTTTTATGATTTCAATTTATGTTATGTTTAATGTACGCGAGCGAATAGTTAATTAACATCAATCAATATTGCGCTCAATATTGCGTGAATTGTTTTTAACTAATTCGTGGAAATTCATTAGCATTTGGGTCGAGCAGGTAGAAAAAAAACAATCAAATGGATTAGAACTCGTTAATAATGCGAGATGATGCGTGCGAAAGGTTAACCCAGTAAGTAAGGTAAGCAGAACTATTAACTAGTTACGCTATTAGCTCAGTAACACAATAACCTATATTCTTACTTATCGGATAATGGAATAAGTTATGTTAAACTATTGTAAGCATTTAAGCTACATTAGTAGTTAAATACAAGTAATAGTACTGCGTAGTCACTATAACCATTTTTATTACACTTCTAGTTGAAAGTAAGCGTAAATACTGCTGCGTTCAAGAAATAATAGTAAGCCCTTTCAGTTACATTGGTAGTTAAATACAAGTAATAGTAGTGCTTAGTAACTACACCAGTAGTTAAGTGTAAGCATAAATACTGATGAGTTACAAAAAAGACTTATTGTAACCGTAACCCTTTAAGCCGCATTAGCGGTTAGATGTAAGTATAAATATTGTTAAGCGAGAGTAACAACAGCAACCATTGACACTGGTAGATGGTAAAGTAAGCATAAGTACTGCTGCGTTCGAAAAATGATAGCAAGCATTTCGGTCATATTAGTAATTAAATAAAAGTAATAGTTCTGCACAGTAAGAGCAACAATTTCAATCCATTAAACCACGCTAATAGTTAAGTGCCGGCATAAATGCTGCTGAGTTAAAAGAAGAGAGTTATTGTACCCTTTAAGCTGCATTAGCAGTTAGGTGTAAGTATAAATATTGATAAGCGAGAGTAACAACGGCAACCAATTAGATTATAGTGGTGGTTAAATGTAAGCATAAATACAGCTGAGTTCAAAAAATAATAGTAATCCTATCAGATGCTTTAGTAGTTGGGTATAAATAGAAGTACCGCTTAGTAAGAGCAATAAATGGACTACACTAATAGATAAGTGCAAGCATAAATACTGCTGAGTTAAAAAAGATGTGTGTCTTTAAGCTGCATTAGCAGTTAGGTGTAGGTACAGATATTGTGATAATCATGAGTAATAATAGCAATCAAATAGATTACGCTCGCAGTTACGTGTAAGCATAAATACGGCTGAGTTCAAACAATAATAGTAACACCTTCAGCTACATTAGTGGTTAGGATAAACAAAAGTACTGCAATACATTGAGGTACACTAATAGTTAAGTTCAAGCAT
>CCAG010022130.1:0-27131 GCA_001077435.1 Glossina morsitans morsitans | reverse complement strand
TATTCCTTATTTATTTTTCATATAATATTGAGGGAGTTTTTTTTTATTATTATTATTTTCATTTCGTTTAAACATTAAGCTTAAAAACTATTTGCTTGCTCGATTTTGTTTTTTATCAATTAAACGTACATAAAGATTTGTAGATTATTATATATATATATATATATATATATATATATATATATATTTCTTTTTTTTTTTTAATTCTATTTAATATATACTACACACATATAAAGAATTTTTTTAATTTTTTTTATTTTACTTTTTAATTAAGAATATAATAAAAGCAATTATTAAAGTTTTAAAAACTATATACCGTAGAGTTACTAATGTATTAATCATAATAATAATAATAATAAGAATAATTTATACAAACAAGAGGCAAATTAAAAAACAAAATGTTTTCTCTTTTTTTGTGTTTATATGTAAGAGTTTTGTGAAAAGTAGGAAATGGAGGGATTTATTTATTTTACATATGCATAAGAGTAGTGTATGTAGTGCGTACGAAAACGGTAGTAATTTTCTTATTTATAAAAATAATGAAAATTTGAAAAAGAAATTCAGTTTTATTTATTTATTTTTTTTTTTCATTTTTGTTATTTATGAAAATTAGCAAAAATATTTTTTCAGCTTTTTTCCTTGTTCTTTATTATTTTCATAAATACTTAGCAAAAATAGTTTAATGTTTAAATATTTTCGTTATGTATTTACAATTTTTATTTTCTTATAATATGAATTTTTGTTTTACTCTATAGAAAATACAACATATTATTGCGTTACTCTGTATATATATATATATATAATTAGATTCGGTTGAAGGCGTAGAAAGATGTATGTTTTGAATACGGTGGCCTAAGATGAAAGAATCGAAACGCTTTTTATGGATACAGAAAAAAATAAATTCATTTTCGTAAGTAGGGTGAAAAAAAGATTGCACTATCTCTTTAAAAATTAATTTAAGATATTAAACAAAAAGTAAATTTTTGTCCGAAAATACCGTTTCTTATTAATGCTGCACTCCATATTATGCATTCTTGCATTTAATGCAGCACCCTGACTGATAAATCGAGCCTATAAGTTCACATATCTATCTCCCTTGACTTCCTGCTCTTTTTGCCTCTATTTTTACTTTAGTTCGAAGATTTTGCGATCGAAATTCAAATATTTTGAAAAGAAAGCAGAATGAAGACATTGATAGGAGTAAAAATCTGGCACAAGTTCATTCCTATTTTCAATTAATCAAGCCATCAATTTCTATAGAAACCCAATTAAATAAACTCTCCTCTTTCTTGCTATATGAGCTTTAAAGTATTCAATTTAATAACCAAAAGTATGGAAAATGCATTTCTCTCTAGCAGAAAGTCTACTAAAGCGCCGCTCGATTTCTTGGCTGTAAGGAAACAGTGCGTTTCGTTTCCTAAAAACAAAATTAATGCCGACATTTCCAAAGGTGGTAATAAATTGGGCTTGATGGACCCTTTGTTGCATTACCTTAGCAAATTTGACATTCGAAATCCGTTTTCAAAGTAGCAAGTAGAAGTTTTGCTTAATGAAGTCAATAAGATAATAAATTTAATTCTTTAGATCGGCTTAAGTGACGATGCAATTAAAAAAAAAAATTTAAGGTTATGTAGATAATTTAAAAATATTTTTTTGGGGGGGGAGGCGGAAATTGTGGTTTCTGTTTTTTTTTTCATTAATTTTCCTAATAAAAAATGAATTTATAAACTAAGTTCTTTTAGCGATTATTTAGTCTTCTAGCCCTAGACCTTCTAAATTTATTTCAGCTATAAAAACTTTTTTCAATTAATAAAGAAGATATAAAAAAAAAAATAAAACAAGAAAAGTTAAAAAGTATATATAAATATTTCAACAACTTATATACATCAGTGGATAAATAGAATAAAAGTAAAAAAAATTACGCTTATGTAACTATTTTTTAGCTGTACAGCAAACGATTATACTATTTACATTGTGTCTTACAAAAGTAGAAAAAATTTTATATATATATAAGAGAATGATAGATATATATGTGGATGTGTTTCTTGTGAGAGAACAAAAAGTGAAAGTTATCTGAGTAAGATTTAAAGACCGAGATCCTTTAAATGAAGATTTTTACTGCTTGAGCGACATCGTAAATGAAACGTGCACGATTTGAGGCATTTTTCAAAAATGAAATGCTATAAAAATGGTTGCCCGATAACGATATATCTGATATTTACTTTAAAAGCCTATCTAGTAAAGTACAGCAAACATAATGTAAGAATAAAAATAAATATGCTCAAAGAGGGAAAGAAAAAAGCAGAAAGCGTTCGAATTGCAAAAAAGAAAAAAACGTCCAATATGAATGCAAAAAAAGGGATAAAGTTGTCTTGCTGAAAATCACTTTGGTTTCTCCCGTTCCCCAAAACACTGGTAAGAAAAAAAATGGAGATTTTTATTATGACTGCTCCCGTCGTTGAGAATCGAAACGATTCAATTTGTGAATCCGTGCGCAAATCAACTTTCATCACCAAGACAAGCAAAAGCACTTCTTCTAACGACTTGTGAATAAATACAAAATTCCCGAATATAGATATTATCTAGTAATACCGTAGCCATCAAAATTATAAATCAAAGTATCTGCAAATAAACAGACCCAAAACTTGATTAAAGTCTATAGCATAATAGCAAGTGGAATTTTCGACGCTTACCCCTCGGATTGGGTAAGGAATGTAGTAAATTCCATTTTGAAGGAATTTTCGTTATCCGTCTATAAAACATGATGATGGACAAAAGCTCGATTATTCAATTATGGATAAGGAGGTTACGAAACCAAAAATTTAACTAATGTTTCCGATTTGCTTTCACCTAATGGATGCTCACCTTAAAAAAACTCCTTAGATCAGATCACGACTAAAAGGTATTAAAAAAATAAAAGTATCATTCAAAATCGGCCATGGGATTTTAAAAAAAAAAGAAAGGCTTAACCCGCTTTTTTGATTATGCGTAGATTGAACTTTTTTTTTCCTTTCTGCAGCACAAACAAGCTAAATTCTTTGCACTAAAACTCAGTGTGAATGCAAGAATATTGTTTAAAAAAATATTACTGCAAGTTTTTCTATGTAAAATTTTTAAAAAGAATTTAAATAAAAATTTGACTAGATAAATAAATCTAAATATAAAAAGAAAAAAATTCAACACTTTTTCGAATTTGATGCAGGGAAACTTCTCAACAACGGAATCTCCATTAATAACGATGATGAAAACAAGATTTCGCGATAGTTCTTAAAACGATGGATGAAAATTTTATAATATATCCCCTTGCATATCAGTTGTTGAAACTTTTCACTGTACCGTAAAGAGTAAGTTCGAAAGAAATTACAAATATACATAATTACGTGACGTTTTTTTTTATGTGTTTAACCTTTAAGGTCTCACATAAGAATTCATAAGATTAGGCTGCATTCAAGAAATGAACCAGTATTTAGCATAGTACGCTCTTTTTCTAATTCTCTAACATCTACTATTGAAATATATTTACAATACTCTTATTATTGCGTTTAATGACATTTAAAGCTGTCGAGTTTTCAGTGGTAATAGAGGCGGATACAGTCGATACGGATGAATTGCAAGTGGATGACTCTTCGTTAATTGTTTCCATTATATTCAAATCTAAGTCTGCGTCGACAACAAATTCGTGTTTTCCATGAGTCGTGTAAATAATATTCGAAGTAGAACTATTACCCGCGGTGGTGGTGTTTTTCCGGTCAATAAATTCATTTGTGAAGTTATAATCAGCGGTATGATCATCGAGTGGCACCATATTCAATAAGTCCAATTCCGCTGAAACTACTTGACCGTTTACGTAATTGTTATTTTGTTTTTCAGCAGCCATTGAAGAATTAGCATCGCTCTTATTTTCATCATATTTACTCACGGTCGTGTCAAACATTTGCTCGACTTCAGTGGAAATTGTGTCAGCTATTACCGCTGAAGGTGACAAATCATGCACATCGTCGTCATTTAACATATTATTTAAACACATATTAAACTCATCGAAATCTCCGAAAGTAGAGCAATCCAACGCTGTGCTAGGTTGAATTTCCGGTAGCAAGAGATTTGCTGTTACATCATCGCCTAGAGCCAATAATTCATGAGGCTCGGGTGCTACCAGGCAAGCCATTCCGTCATCGTCATCACCATCATCGTCGTCAACATCATCATCATCCTCCTCATCATCAGATTTAGTTCTTTCTAAAGTTATGACACTTGTTGTAGGGCTTGGTCGACTTTGACTGGTTTCCTCTTCCAGTGCTTCTAACTCTTCTCCTTCATTCAATATTAGGACTTTTTCGAAGCCCCTAAACACATCAGTACTATCAATCTTATCCTGCGTCTCGGCTGTAACGAAATCTTCGGTATCAGAAAAATCCATTTTAATATGTTGTAAAGAATTTTGAGATCTATTTTCAACACACTCGTAATCATCATCAGCGTCTTCATCGCTTGAAATACAATCGGTAATTTCATGTGTGCCCACAGCCGAGGCGCAAGACATTGGTCACTTATAGTCTCTGGAGCCTCTTCTACGACGTCCTTCAGTTAGCAAAGTTTCACCTATTACTAAATCGATAATAATCTCGTATTATAAGAATAATCTCAACTAAATAAAAATTTTATAAATTACCCGCACTTCGCGTTTTTCTTCGAGCCTCGGCCGCAGTTTCCGTTGCAGCACTAATGCCCGTATTTTTTGTGGTTGTTCCTGAACTTTTCTCGCTACTGTTGAGTGAATGTGTGTTATTGTGAACGCCTCCCATAGCTCCACCACGTGTATAGATAATTTTATTAGCTGCTGCAGATGCTCTAACGCTTCGGCGGGTACCTATTTTTTCTGTTTCACCGGAATTGTTATTGTTAGTATTATTATTATTATTATTATTATTATTATTATTATTAATATTATTATTATTATTATTGGCATTGACGGAACCCGATGAATGATTGATACTGGTAGTACCTCGTGTCGCATGTTGTGCTGTTGACGTCGTTACTGTGACACAGGCATTTGTTAACACTGCTGTACCGTTAGAAGGAGTCGCTGAGTTATGATTTGCTTGGCAACTGACGCTCCCCACTGAATTTTTGTTTCCACCTTTTACTACGGAATTTGCTAAACCCGGTGTTGTAGCAATTTCAGCACTTGCGGTTGTATTAGTTGTTAATAATTCTAAAAGGTTGAAATTTGAATTAAATATTTTGACCGACGTTGGAAAAAATTACTTACTACTGTGCTGTTGCTGTGTACGACTGTTGCGAGTCACTTTTTCCGTATTATCAAGGATAATTGCCCCAGCTGTTGTTCCTGTCGTCACATTATTATTTTGATGATTTGTAATCGTAGTGTTCAGACCCAAATCATTACTGCAAGCAATTCCTACTTTAGAGTTCCTGACCTTACCAGCCACCTCAATTAAAGGCTCGTCTGAATCAGAAGATTCCTCCATCTTTTTATTAACGTCCTTTACAGGTGCGGCCGGATCACTTATATCAGACTTCCTATCAGTTGCCCCACTATCACTAATCTCAACATTAACGGATGCATTGCCACCTGTACTACCGCTACGAGTACGTTTAATATCCTGATTAAACTCACCATTCCCATTATTGCCTTCCGATTCTTCTCTTTTACGTTTATTGCCATGATGATGTAAACCTGCGCTTCCTCCCGAACTAATAGTCCCGGCAGTGATGTTTGTGTTGGAGATAGAAGGCTTCACATTTGGTCCAAGATTAGCGCGCTCTATATGACCAGTCGATCTAGTAGTTACAACGTGCTTATTGCCAGGTTGCAAGTTTATGATATTGCTTGTTGATTCTAGTGGTGGGCTTGTTTTGGGAACGATATCCATGGGACTACCTAAACGACTACTTGCTCTAGTACGCACTCTCGGTAAATCAATATCTGCTTGAATTGGTATTTCAATAGTTATAGGCGAAAGCCCACCACCCTCAGCATCCAAGAGTTCCGACTTAACTTCTTTATCATTTACCTTCAATTTGGCGTCGGTCATGGCTGCTGTGGTGCGATCTTTTAGGCTTTCCTTTTTTATAATACTTTCGGATTTTTTTTCCGCTGTTTTGTTGTAATTATTATTGTTGTTGTTGTTATTGTGTACAGTAGTTACCTTAATTGTGTCATCGAGTCCAACTAACGCAGACACTTTGGTTTCCATTTCCCTTTTTATTAACGAAGAATCCATAATATCTTTGATTCTGCTTTCTTCATTCACCGACAATTCCACAATTGATGATAATGATGAAGTTTTTTCATTGAATTCAGCCTCTAGTTTTGCTTTGGCAGCTTCCTTTTCACCTTCAGCTGCTTCCTCCAAAATACTGGCCGTCAAATTTTTTATGAGATCGTCGTCATCATCATCATCATCATCTCCGACGACACTGTAAAGACCTGTGTTTATATGTTCGTCTAATATCAATCTATGGTCACCATTAAGTTTTGATTGTTCATGTTTATAGTTGTCACCTTTGTTATTATCCTCATCATTCATGCAAATATCGTCGTCGGCAAAACCTTCCATTTTAGCCAAAGCCTTTTCAATCTCATCATCAGCAATACTAAGCTCCGCCGGAGTTACTGGTAAATTATCGACCGCATTTTTTGCTGCACTGTTAAACTGTTTATTGGTTGTACCAGTCATTGTACCTACGCTTTTCTCTGTACTCAATTGCGGTTGTAGAGCTTGAGGACTGCAAGAAGTAGCCTGATGAGGACTCTTCTCCGAAAGAGCGTCCATTGATTCTATGCCACTATCTTCGCCTCCGCCACTATTGCCACCGCTGCCACTACTGTTGGGATGCGCGGGGGTACCGTTGCCATTACTTGATGGCGAGTTCCTTATTGTAGATACGACTGTGCAACCGGCATTGTGCACTGCATTATTAGAGGGTGTTATCATTACATTATTGCTACTGGTGCCACCGCTATTGCTGGATATTGCGGTAATGACTGTAGTTGCTGTGGTTGTTATCGTTGCGTTATTGCAGGTAACACCGTTCATTGATTCAGCACCAATATCCGCGCCGTTTTTACCCATAACCACATCTCGATTCCCCGTATCGGTGTTTAGCGTCTTATCTGCGCTATTTGTCATGGAATTATTATTGATAGCATTGGTGGTCGGTGACGCTGTAATGGTGGTGTTACTTTTACTGGTGGCTACTACTTGCTCATTTGATTTGAGGAGTACATGTTCAACTACTTTCCCACTCACATCTTTACGTTCTACTTTTGTTATTTCTACGCGCTTCAACGTAGTAGCACTCGGTAACATGGTCACTGCGGCCGCTATCATTTGCTGCTGTGTTTGCTTTTCCGACAAAGTCGCCAATTGTTGCTGCTGTTGTTTCTGCATTTGTAACTGTTGCACAGCCGTTAGGTATGACGGAGGCTTGTGACTTTTCGTCAAAGGCTTACCTCCTATTGGTGTAATGGTGGCTGTCGTTTTGAGGTTATGTTTCAGCTGCAAATTGTTCAAAACTCGCGCGGTATTCAAATTGCTCTCATGGCTAGTGTGAGTTGTCATTCCCGATCCACTGTTCGGTGTTATCGTGCTTAGAGTAATGCTGTTCGGCAACGTTGTAATCTTAGCCAGTTGCTGTTGCGTACTGGGCTGCAATAATTGTTGAGCTGACATATGGGGGACAGTTCCTATATTCGTAGAGCCTAACGTAACGCTCTCGTACGTAGAGTGATGGTGATTCTTCAACGCTTCTGATGTGTTTATAGTAAGACCATTCTTTCCGGCTACAATTGCAGAATGATTATTGGATGTTTTAAGCCTGCTATCGGAATTAGGCATTCCATTCAGCTGTTGCGCGGTTGAGACATTCGTCGCTGTGTGCAATTTGGATTGTTTATGATGTAAAACTCCCTCGTCAATAACGTTTGTGGAATCAGTAATCATATGGTTGCGCTTCAACTGCCCCCTTGACTTAGATTCGATCTCTTCTGAGGCATTCAATTCAGATGAGTTGTTCGCATTCGAAAGCTTTTTGCGTTCCTTTCGATTATTTTTAATGACAATAGAATTTTTACCACCGCGCAAACTTATATGCAATGGCGGCACTCGGGGTTCATCCGGAGTAACGCCTACTGACGGCGAAGATAAGCCCCCACCAATAGTTTGTTGAGGTACTGTGAAGTTACTAAACTGTTGTTGCTGCTGAAATTGTTGTGACGCCATTTGTTGTTGTATCTGAGATTGATGCGTTGCTGGATTGGTGAAAATTTGTTTATGCTGTTGCATTTGCTGTTGCATGACATTACTCGCCAATATTTGTGCGTTTAACTGTGATTGATGTTGCTGCTGCTGCTGCTGATTTGGGTCGCTATCCGTACCAAAACTCATTTCAACTTTATATGCTGGTGAAACAGGTTCCGATTTTTCTAATTTTAATCGTAGTTTGATTTTTTCAGCTGTCGTTGTCGTTGTAGCAGTTGCAGAAGAATTACCGTCAATACCTGAAGAGCTTGAAGTGACCGTCAAACCGGTTACATTTTTACTTGTCGTCGCGGGGCTGAACATATTTGTCACTGCATCACTCGCACTAATGTGACTTGCTGTTGTCGTCGCCGCTGCAATTTTAGACTTATTAGCTGCTTTGGCGCGTTCCCGCTTTGGTTTTGCTGGCGTTGATGTAGATGCTTCCTTACTTTTCTTTTCACGTAATCCTTGTTGTAATTTTTCACGCAACAAATTTGTTTTAGATCGTTTGTTAACAGTTGACGTTGCATTACCTGAAATCATCGCATTTACCGAAGGGGAACTGGTAGTTAAGCGTTGTGAATCGGTATCTTCACCTAATTTATTGCACACTCCTATTGGTGTTTTGCCGGATTTTTTGTTTCTTTGAGATTTGTTAGAAACCAAAGAGTCCCGGGACTTTTCTGTGTCTGATCCAGTGCCCAACAAAAGAGGTGTTAAAGCGCCACCTCCACTATTATGATCTGTTGTGGACAATTTCGAAATGCCTGTGCCGCAAGAATTCGAATTTGAATCCTCAGAGAAATGCGTTGTATTCGGTACCAAATCGTAAATACTATTTGCACTGTTGTTTGGCGTGTAGTTGCTCACGTTGCTGTTATTGTGTGCTTGCTTTGATGACCGGTGCTGGGTCTCTTGTTCGGCTTCTGTTTCACTATCGTCACTAGGCCCAGGTTCCAATTCGCCGGTTAAAGGATTAATCAGAAATTGTTTTGGCTGAATCGAAGTCGTCGTCATTGTACTAGTTAAGTTACCTGTAGTACTGGTACTATTGTTAGATGCGGGCGGTGTAACTTTACTAATGTTTTGCCGCGAAAGCAATTCTTGCTGTTGTGAGTGATTTGAATTCATAAGAAATTGTTGTTGTTGCTGCTGCATTTGTTGCTGAGGCACTGAATTTTGGTTAACTTGTATCGGTTGTTGTTGCTGTAAAATTTGCTGTTGCGGTTTTTGCTGCTGTTGCATTAGTTGACTTTGCTGTATTTGTAGCTGCTGTTGTTGATGCTCTTGCTGTTGACGATGTTGCACTAACATTTGTTGCTGTTGTTGCTGCTGCATGATTTGGCTCTGCTGTATCATTTGATGCTGTTGCGGTTGCTGGTGCTGTGACTGGTGTAAAGTTAATTGATCAACACTCAACGTTACGTTCGGTGGCATTTCTGCATCGGTTCCTCCTAATAAGGAAGAAGCGGTCTCATCTATATCCATACCGACCGCTGATAAATTTTCCTCTATTAAATCCAAATCGAGATCTTTTGCGTCTTGTAAAAGCGATTCTAATTCATTCTTATCATCGAGGCTCAATGTAGAATCAATATCACAGCTCAAGGTGGGCAACAATGCATCCAAATCGTTTGTCGTTAAGGCATCCAAATCGGAAAGGGTTATTAACGGATCAGATAGATCATCACATACAGTTCCACTTTCTAAGCTACTGCCTCCAGTTTGAGCCGACGCAGTACCGTGAATAACTGAACTGCTCGTTTTCATTTCCGAGTTTGCGCTACTCATCGAACTCTCGTGTTGTGTAACGGCAGCCCCATGCAAAGAATTGGCGATTTCATTAATAATCTGCCTGTGCTGTTGGTTTTGTTGTTGCTGCAGATTGTATTGTATCTGATAGCGTGTAAACTCTTGAAAACTACGTTTTGTGGCAGAGTCCATGGGTTTATTGATAGATGCAGACCATCTAGAGACTGAGGCGGCAGCTGCTGAGTTGTAGTCGGGCGGAGGCGGTAAATTTACGCTGCTACCTGCGGCATTAGCGGCTGAGAGCGAAGGGGAGGAAGGTACTACGTGAGAGGTTTGCATATTGGTATTGTGCGTTAAGGCAGGTGAGGCAGCAGGAGGAGGCAGCAATGGCTGTGCAAGCTGATTATGAGGTGATTGCGCAGGCGTTGTTGAGGGGGAAAGCAGCTGCTGTTGATGGGCCTGTGACGTCATATGTGGACTATGCATTGAGTGATGACTGGAGGCAGGCGAATGTGATGCTGCTGGTGACATCCCTCCAGATGCAACAGCCATAAATTGCTGCGGCAATTGTTGTGGCTGCTGCTGTTGTTGCGTTGCCATGCCAATCAATCTTTGCTGTTGTAACGGCGATTGCGGTTGCGCTTGTACAGAGCCCACCGAAGTAACACGCATCTGGCGAATTTGCTGCTGAGCCAAGAGAGAATTAACGGCCACGGTTTGTTGCTGCAACAGTTGGGTTTGCTGCTGTTGAAATTGACCCGGCTGCTGTTGTGACTGTTGTTGTTGGGCTAAAAAGCGTTGTTGGCTCGGATGCATTTGCTGTTGCTGCCGCTGCAGTTGTTGCTGACGTAACAAACTTGCTTGCTGAGGCGATACTTGTTGTTGTTGAAAACGTTGCTGCGGCTGCTGTTGAACAAACAAGTTGTTATTGCTCGAACTTAATATGTTCTGTTGTTGTTGTGTTTGTTGTATAGTGCGCAGCACATTAGTAGTAGGTGATGAAGGCACGCTTAAAACATTTTCTGAATTTCCGGACCCTGTGGCACTGTGTTGCTGTTGTATCTGCGTTTGCTGTGTCTGTTGCGTCTGCGGCAACATGAAATCGCTACTTGGAGTTGAAGACGACCTTAAAGGAGAGTTCATGAGGTGTTGTTGCGGACTCATACCAGCCATAAGTGGAGACGTTTGCTGTATTAAACCTGGCTGCTGCTGTTGTTGATGTTGCGGCGATGTCAATGTCTTCATTTGATTCCCTAGTAGAGTAGTTGACGAAGAACTCGTATCATTTTGTAATAGATTTACTAACAGAGGTGACGACATTGCAATATTGTTGCTAACGGAAGCTACATTCGACGCCGTTGCTGGTGATGGCGAAGGAGGGGGTGCGACTCGTGAATGCAAATAATTCTGTACTGGTTTCACTAACTGAGGAACAACTGACGCTGGAATAGAAGAGGCAGGAGAGTTGACAGCAGGAGCTCCCATTCCTGGATACGGAGGAGGGGGTGGTTGCAAAAACTGCGATTTGCTCGAACCCGCTGCCACTGTTGTTGTAATTATTTCACCACTTTGCGGATTTTTTATCACTTTAAGCGCAACGTTAGGTGGAGGTCCCAAGCCGCTCATCAACTGTTGTTGCTGTACACTAGATACGGTCGTCATAGCAGGCTTTCCGGCCGTCAAAGACAAACCCGGCGGTGTGCCTACTGACCCTACGGCATTCAAAGCATTGTCCCGTCCCTGCAACACCCGAGCCTGGCGCATACTTTCAAACGGAAATTCTCTTGCACTTGTCGTACTGGAGCTACTCATTTGCAACGAAGGTGGCACCGGTATTTTGCCTTCCATGGGACAAACAGTGTTGGGTGATTTGAATACGGACTGATTTTGTCCTGTTGTGGACACCGGATTAAAAACTGCTGTTTGTTGTTGTTTAATAGCTGCGTTACTAGTACTTGGACCTCCAAGCATCATATTCCGTCGCTGTTGCAATAACTGATGTTGTTGCAATGAAATACCTGCCCCCTCTCCAATTATTCCACTAGAAAAGGCAACATTTGGTGCCATGTTATTTTGTTGTTGCGTTTGAAGCAACGGTGGTGGCTGTTGCTGCACAAATCCATTTCCAGAAGTAGTGGAGGCGGGAAAATTACCCGAAGTAAGCAATTGTGATAAGTCACTGAAATCCGCATTGTTACTGCCAACATCGCTAGCAGACGTTCCTGACGACTGCGAACCCAAGCCAATTATATTATCTAATAATATTAATTATTTAGTAATACTTCTTGCGAAACAAATATATTGCTGTTTACCTGTTGTTTTGACATCAATTTGCTGTTCACCAATATTCAGTGATATCACAGAATCGCCTTCTAATTGTACGGAACGAATACCGAGGGCTCGCACAGCCGCATTGCCCTCGGTAGCCAATTGGCGTAACCTTTGCGCCGCATCCTTAGGAATTTGAAACGTTATCCGCATACACGGTTCAAGCTGCTGCAATTGCAACGAAATTACTTTTTAAAAACATCTCATAGAAAATTTCTAAATATTATTAAGTATCATTTTTATTTAATGTATATGGCAATGCCAAGAATGAAAGCAATTTCTAGTTAAAAATTAATTTATTTACCATTATTATACACATTTACTTTTATCAGATATTCCTTCATTTACCAAATTCGTTACTAAATACTATTTTCATATGTTTCCACTGTGCCCATAAACACTCATACATATTACGTACGAAAAGAATTGAAAAAAATACAAGTTTTTGACATTTCTGGTTTTTCTACTATTCATATTCCAGACATTTTTTACACGTACATCCTGCGTTAGTCAGAACGGGTACACTATACAACTTATTGGAAATCAACAAGGAAAAATAATAGCAACATAATAAGAACAATTTTTATATTTTCGTAATGAATTTCACTTTTAGAAATGATTATTTATTTCTTATTTTACGAATTTCACAAAATATTTTTTTTTTTATTAGTAATTTCTCGTAACTCTTGACGCCATTTTTTACTAGCTTTTCTAAGGAGAACCACTCGTTAAAACACAAGTGTATTAGTTAAAGTAAAAAGATATAGAAGAAAATAGAAAAACTAGCAACGAGTGAAAAATTAAAAGAAAAAAAAAAAAAGAAAGAAAAGCGATGATTGCCAATAAAGCTAAAGTCTTCAGGCTTAATTCTTTACCACTTACTAAATGTTTTTAAATAAAACCAACATAGATTTTAAAATTATTTAAGCTCATTTAACAAACACTTAATTAAATTGTATTCTTCGTTAAATAAAATTATTAACTATTATTTCAAACCTGGCACCACTTTCTTTTAGAAAGAGAAAATAAGGGATCCCACGAAACCAAATAAATACATATACATGCAACGAATGAAGATAAATGCAATATGATGATGATATTTTTCCAGCTATTTTAAATTATATACAAATTTTGCTTAAATGAAGTTAAAGGATTATAAGTAAATATTAATTTTGTCCGTTAGTCCCATGACATACATAATTATCCCTAAAAAGTTGACAACACGTGCCAAGAAATTAAAGACCTCAAATGACCCTGACAGCCTGCCTAACCCCCAAACGCAAACACTATTGCACTGCTTAAATTGAATTGTATGACAAAATAAAGTAAAATCTGAAATTAAAAACTCACCTGTTTAAGTTGCATATCATCACACGACAATCGCACTTGACGAAGATGTTTTTTTAATTTTAAGAATCAAGTGAGCCTTTACTAATTTTTAAATTAGTAGATAAAGTACGGCGATGTTTAATAATATAAAAAATGTACATTTGTAACTTTATTCATGCCGCCTAAATAAAAGACAAAAATATATCAGCGTATACGCTTTTTTCAATTTCTGGCCATAAATTTCCAGTTTATCATCTGAAACACTTGATGGTGGTGATATTGGTGGCTGTTTATGATGACGATGTTTAAGGTATTTATATTATTACAATTATTGTTGTTACATTTGCTTTATATACTTGTATAAAAATATTCTATATTAGTTTCGTTTTTAGTCCTAAAGCATTCGAAGGTTTTAATATGGCAACACTAAATATATGAATTTATTATTTATTTCTTAAATTGTTTATGAAATTTTCTTATTGAATTTATAGTAAAAAATAAATATGTCAAACATTTTAAAGATTATAGACTACATCACGTTACCGAAATGCCATACCAGCCAGCATTCAGAGCTGCATTCTAAAAGTTTTTTTTTTTTAACTATTTTTTATGCGCTTTTTCTATCAAAATTTTCTCCTCGCTTTTCACGGTAACTCTATTTTATTTAAATAAATTGCCAAAACAAAGTTTTAATGCAGAGGCCACTATGCCCTATACGCACTTGCATACATACAATATATTAATGTAATTGTTACTTCATTTTTTCCACACATGTTCTTTACACAATTATTGTTTTAAACATTTTTGCACAGCAAGCCAAGCGGTCAACCAATCGCCTGATGCTGCTGTACAATAGTTATTGCTAATTTTTTTTATTGGTTCTGGCCTCCGCCTATCACAAACTTATATTATTTTCACTGTTTTTACGCACTTTTGTTAAGCAATACTTTTAATTTTCTCACCTTACACTTATTAATGAAACAACCTTTTCCCTCTCAGAAAATTAACACCTTCATATAAAAATTGTAACCCATATTAAGGTACGATTCCATACATTTTGTTTTGACTTTCCTTGTTTTTGGCATGTAATATTATCATTTGGAGTTGAAGCCTAATGCAAGAAGCTTAGCGAGATCACAGGCAGAGCAACCAACTCATTGGCGTAGAAAACGAATGTACGAAGCAGTTACACACTTTTCTTGTTGTTGCTGTATTAGTAGCAGGGACCAGAAAAGTATGATTACTGAGGAAAAATTTTTCATACTTTTTCGTTTCAGTTTTTCATTTTTCATTAATACTTTACATTAGTATTATTACACACTCCGTTTACAAAAATGTTGAATTTTAATTTAATCGTACATTTACTACAATTTAATTAGATTTTCTTGTTGAAATTTGTAAAAAAAATTCGTCTTGTAAAAATTTTCGACCACGAACAATAACAACCGCCATTTGCATTTGACTTCCACTTCGCGACTTGGACGATATCAAGTACTAATAAATCTGCAATGTTTATATGTAATTTAACACTAGTTAGATAGAGACCAATAGCTTTTATTACACACAGAGCTAAGTGAAATAACTAATACACCTTCCAGTCTTTTGTAGCCATTTTATATAATTTCTAGATGTGTTTAATAGGCATTCAATTTTTTTTAGCAGCTGTGTTTAAATGTCTTTTAAATAAGTGTTGATGATATTGGTAGCAAAAATAATTTAATCAAATAAATTAATACAATCAAATAATTAATACAATCGTATACTAAAAAGAAAATAAAGTTATAAAGAGCAAAATATAAAAACATATAAATTTATTTATAATCTTCTTTTACTGAGTAAAAAATATAGAACTACTATGAAATCCAAAAAAAAGAATTGCTAAGGTATTAAGTAGATTTAAAAATTGCGTTAAAGATAAGCTTCCGTACTTTGCAATCTAGCAACTCTTCACATTTCTACAATTTGATGGAATTTTCGAAAACAAATTATTCGAACAGCTGTTTATAAATTTATTGACATATCCATTAAACAAGGTATTTGTGATACATTTCCGTAAAAGAGGTAATAGTAATTTCATAAAAATATATTATTATAAATATTTAAAATATATTATTAAAATATGAATACTTATTTTTTATCTTACATTAACAAAAAATATATTAAATAAAACAAATTAATGAATAGAAAAATATTACGTAATCTTCCAAGTTTTGTATGAAAATCGCGTAACTGTTTTGTCTCAGATTTCAGAAAAAATTGGCCAATCCTCCTGCTGTTGGATCTGCTCCTAATTTGCGTGGTTTACATCATTTGCAGACCAAACGTAATTTAGCTCTCGCTCTTGGTTTAACTGCTCTCGTGACAGTGGCCTTTAAGCTATTTGTTAACAATCCTCGTAAAGCCGCTTATGCCGAGTTTTATAAGTAAGTTTTCTTTAATAAAAAACGCTTCAACTCAATGGCAGAAATTTTCATTTTCTAAATCCTTTTAGGACCTATGACGCTGAAAAGTCCTTTGAACGCATGAAGGCCAATGGACGTTTCCAATCTTGTTAGGATAATGAAACCGTTTAACGTCTAATATAAGCACTAATTATAATGCAATAATTAAAATTATGGCAAGAAAATAGAGTAATTCATATGGAAAACAAAAAAGTTTAATGAAATTTTATTAATCATCCAAATACATACTTTCCTCTAAGCCCCGAAAGAGTAAGGCTTAAGAATGATTAATGATTTCTTCCGCTTTATGGAGTTTTGTTTTGGTTATTTTTTCATATTATTTTTAATTTATTTCTATAAAATACAAAAAAACCACTATAATCAGGCAAAAAACAAAGCTATTCATGACAATTTGAAAAAAAAAATCAAAAAGAATTTACAAAAAATGCTTAAAGATAAAACTAAACTTCCAGAAATCTCAAATTAACTAAAATCTAATTGCGAAATCTTTGTAATCTAAACGATTTAAAGTTCCCATGTTTCGTAAATCGCATTTTTCAATTTGACAACCCGGCGAACCCTTTGTTGAAATCCACTCAATCCTATTTTAAGATAGAGGAGAATGTTATTAATAATTAAATGAAGGAGATGATGGTTTTATTATACTTACATTTTATCGACCTCTTCTTTCGGTCCTTGCATTTTGCCTACAATCGTGCCTTGTTTGGAATTTTTTACCCATCCTGTGATGCCAGCCTTTTTACACATATCTCGCGCATACTTAGTAAAGTAACAACCTACACAAGAAGAAAATGCTTTAGTTAAAGTGGTAAGTTAATATCCCGATTGCATTTATCGTTTATTGGAATATAAGCTCGACAAAAACTCCTTATAAAGTTTTATATTTATTTTATATGAGAAAAACAATCCTTTTATTGTTATTCTGATCTGACCTCACCCACTTACAGATCCTTGTTGAAAGATGATAATAACTATTAAGAGCCGGACGAGATTAGTAAATTAATTAGATAATTTACACAATTAGGTAGAAGCAGCTTATGTTAAGAGACTCTTAATGAAATATTGTAGATATCAAAGACTCATCCTTAGGAGGCGCATAACATTCTTTCTCGGTCGTTAACGGTCCCTTTAATTTGGGATACATATTTGCAAAGATTTCTTCCTCTTCTTCTACTCTGCAATTTTACAACGCAGCCTTGTAAGAAAATAAGCGCCCAGCGCGAATATAAGTTCTTTGTCTGCTTAATAGTTAGTTTTACTATATATGTGTACATATATATTTATATATTTTATAATTTCTTTATCTTCCTTTATTAACTTTCATTAAAATCAATATCTTACTATTTTTTGCTCGTCCGCCACGTTTCTTTTTTTTCATTTTTTAACAGTTTTGCGTGTTAACCGTCCGCCACGTCACAGCCTTTTGTTCTTCATTTACGGCAACAAAGAATTTTCAAAAATTCATAGATTTCTAAAAAATTGTAACAACTTTCAAACCGTTTTTAGTTTTAAGGTTATACTATTTCATGGGAAACTTATGAGAAGATATTTTATTGTAGCTATGAATGCATAAGATATGATAAAATCCTATATTAAGAAATTTTTTTCAAAAATTTATATAAAACTCCTATAGAATTTAATGAAATCTTCATAGAAATGAAAGCCCATGTTTGTGCCAATTCTTTTTGCTTACCACATTTTCAAATATTGATTTTCTAGAATATCCGAGACGGACGCATTTAATTGCTTATTCTATTTTTACAACCAGCAACGAATGACGGAAATGAACTAAATATATCGTCGGTTTTGTAACACGCCAAAGATCCCATAAATTATATACACCAGCCGTGCTATTAGCTCGTCTATTGCTGGACAGAAATGTGAAAGTGCGAGAAAATTCAACAGAAAATTGAAAATTCGAACTTGTTAAGCTTGCTCTCTAAAATATCTTAGCTTCTCATCAGGAAGTCAAAATTTGTATACATCTTGTTCTTCTTCTTCAAGTCGAAGGGAATTAACAACGTGTTTAATAAATTTTTTGAATGAATTTCACGGATTAGTTGAAGATGTTCCTGTTGTTTGCTTACAAATATTGAAAAAGAAGCGAAAATTTCAACATTTTTCACTCTGAACTCGAGCTCGACTCGAGGCCGTGTGTAGAGCTGGGTTTTGCTTTGATTTCATTATTAAAATCTCTGCTCAAGGCCAAGTTTCATTATTCACGATTGTTACATAAAAAGTGCTGCCAAGTCATATATTCATATATCGTATATTTGTTCCTTGTACTAAAAGAGACTTCCTTTAGAGAGCAACTAACAATCGTCTGTGCGCAATGTATTTATTCATTCATTGGACATAAGAGAATTGGATCCAAAACAAAGGTAATTTCTTAAGTTTATACATTTACATTACTTGCACGTCTTTTACTTTGCTATTTAATAAAAAAAATCAATAATTGTTACATGTGCTGCATTTTAAAGCAAAATTTGTTCTTCACTTTCTTATATGCTCTCCTATGGTATGAAACAAGTTTTTCATTGGTTTTTCTAACAAACAGCTAGGTACAGCCGATTTGCGGTAATTGCTAAAAGACTCTTGAAGAAGCATTTAATTATTGTTTTTAGATGAACGTAATTACAGTTTTTTCCCAGCTTATGTTTTATTAGTCGCTAGACATTCTTTAAGAATGAATTTTATTTAGTGAACGAAAAATTGCTTTTTAAAACACTAAACTTTCCTCTGAAAAGAACTTTGAAATTGGAAATCAAATAATACACATGCGATAGTCCGCCTTATAATGGTATATAACATTTTTTAATATTGTGTTGAGTATTCAAGATTCGTCTCTAGGCACTTTATACTTTTCTTATCTATCAAAGTAAAAGAAACAAAATTAAACCTCAAAAAAGAAACCAAAAAAAAAAAAAACAAAACAAAATCCCCAAGTGGCTGTTGCGCTATTTGGACAGTACAATAAGTTTTGTTGTTGCTATTATAAATTTAGAAAAACTATATTTAAATTTAATTTAAAATTACTTAAGAACTTTCATTAAAAGTAACATTTAAGCCGAAAAAGAGAGAGGAATAGCATTCGTAAAATTTTTACCAAAAAAAAAAAGTAATAAGTATTCAACTTTCGTAGTATAAACAATTGTTTATGTGAGGCTTAATAAGCATTCACATATACATTTTCATATACTACACGCCTTATGGTACAAAGATATGCTAAATTTGTGCGCATGTGTGTAACACTTAGACGGATTTAAGATAGATCCATCTTCTATTTTAGCGATTTAACTAAGCTTGTTCGTCCGCCTTTCCATTCTGTTTTCTTTTGTTCAACCTACACATCGGAAATGTTCAGATATTTACAAGAAATTTAGTACATCGCCCTGGTTTGGCCCAAGGATGAAAGCTATTGAAAACGATTCGGAACGGAACATTCTTTCGACCGCTTCCCGAATAATGCCTTAATTTGCAAAGTCTATATGAATAGCTGTAGGGTAGAGCAAGTTGAGCTTTGGCTTGCTGTAGTATTTTTACTTTTTTTCTTTTTGTTTACCTTGTACATGACCAAAAACTTCAAAATCAACGGTAATTAACATCCGTATATCTGGAATACCCATTAGTTGATCTTTGAGTTGCTCTTCGCTAATATAATAACAAATGGATATTTATATATTTATAATTATTACTATTATTTTTTAATTATATTTTTTTTTTTTTTAACAAATATGATTATGTAAATTTGGAAACTTTTTTAAAAATACGGATATATATTTCGCTTTTCGCTCAGTTAAAGTAATTTTTTTAAAATTAATTTTCCTGATTTTTTTTTTTAATTTTTCTCGTCTTTTCGTTGAAGAAAGTCTTTATACGGGATAGAATTTTTTTAATTTATTTTTTAAAAATTCAAAATATTATACAAACAGTTAATTTCTTTTAGCTTTTTCAATACGAACTGAAATGAAAATTGTGAAAATGTCCACTACAAAGTGAATATACGCTTCTGCCAATTTTTGATGCAAAATAAAAAGAGACAAAACAAGAAAACAAAAAAAAAAAAGTTTCGTAAAATACAATAGAATTAATTGCATTTATTTATTCATCTATTTCAGCCTCAATTGATTGTGTCTTAACTTAAATGTACCCATGTGCACATATATATATATGCATATAATGTATGTTTAATAAGAAAATTCCCTTCAGTGCGAATTCGAGGCGCATAAATGCGTCTAGCATTGATTTAGCGACCATCTGTTTAAATCCGCTAGAAAGTATAAATTTTTATTATTTTGATAAAATAAGAAAGAAAAAAAAAGAAAAAATTTTATATTTATTTCAATGTTATGTGGCGCCTAAGAAGGTTCTCGAATTATTAACTTGAAAATTTCTTTTAAAGATAACTATAAATTTTGATGGCATCCGTTGCAGAAATTCATTTTCAATACATTGACGGTATCGACAACTCTTTGATTACAGTGCGTCAACTTGTTGCAATCACATATCGATAAAAAGGTCGGTGTCGATGCTTTGTAACCGCTGGTCTCGACTCAAAAACAGTATATTTAAAGTGAAGGCCTTGATTGCTCATCCTTTCCGACAACCAAAAATCATCATTTATCCGAATTTTAATAAAACTTTAGGAAAATTTGCAAAAAACAAATTATTTTCTAATCATTCAATAGAACGATGTGTGACAGACGGACATGTGAAAATTGAAGCTTACTTAGAATACTGATAATCATTTTCTAAATCAAACTTTTCGTGAATCAGTCGTAATGGTCCTGAAATATTTTATAGGTTAAGATTAAGGTTTCAGTTAAGTTTTGTATTCGTCGAACGCCGATCGATAACGATTAAAGCTTCACCTATAAAGAAGGCTCAAGGCTTGCAGATGTTTTATAAACGCACACTCACATCAACAGTCACTTGTTTTTCTTGACTGGCTTGAGCGAAATAAGCGGTTAGAAAATTAAAATTTTCGCTACAAAATTTTATTTAGCATTTCTATACCCTACACCGTTTGTGGCGCAAGGATATACTAAGTTTTTGCGGATGTATACAAATTCTAGAAAGACTTGAGATAGACTCGTCTTTCATTATACCATTCATTTTCAGACTTACCGTGTCTATCCGTCTGTCTAACTTGTTTTCTTATGTTCAAGATTCAGCTTGAGATAGACCTACATTACACGATTCTCAATCATTTTCTGATTTAATTTAATCATGTCCGTCCGTCTGTGGTCCTGTTTTTTCGTGCTAAATCTTCATACAAGCAATTTTTGACATCTTTTAATAAAGTTTGGTACATTTGGCTCAAGGACGAACGCTTTTGAAAATGGTTCGGTTTAGATCACTTGTCCGACCACTTCCCCTATAACGACTTTTGAAAACAAGTCCTTTTCGTGGGAAGTGATTGAACTCTTTATTTTGGAAAGTCGGTGTATGAATAACTATAGGGTGGTGTTGGGTACTTAATAGTGGGCTACGCCTCATTGCAGTGTTATTAGCTATTTCTTTTAATATGACTAATCACCCAGGAGATGTCCCTTATACGGGTAACCAGGTAGCAGTCAGAAAAACGTGAGGAAAGAGATATGGACGTGGTGGCGACAGCCTAGCGGGTGTATACGTAATGGGTAAATAGTATGCCTTTACCGGCTGCGAATTCACTATACCTTCGAGAAAACTAAACTCTACAGCACTTGATTTGAACCGACGAAAACTGACTTGACAGTCGCAATTTTCAGCGACTTGTCTACTCATTAAAATTTTGAACAAACATTTTTTCGGCTTGCGGCATAAAATTTGTATTTGTACCCATCAACGAAGAATGAGGGGCATATTCATTCTGTTAAAATGTTTGCAACGCCCATAAGGACGTTTCGGATATCCTATGAAGTATATCAACATCAAATTCTGAAATAATTTAAGAACGTCCGTCTCTGTACCGTCTGTGGTAGTCACTCTCTTAACTGCAGGAATTAAACTATAGTTTTCAGATTTGTCAGAGACATTCAAAGCTCTGGCAGACAGTAATTTTGGAAATGGCCCAGATCAGTTAAAGGACACGTCTGCAACATTAATTGAGCAAACCTCTGTTTTCTTGGATTTGTGCTCACTGCTCATAAATTAAAATAAACACTCAATAAAAAGTTTCTACGTATGTTACACTCCCAAGCAAATGTAAATCAACCATGCCCACCCATGATGCCCAGAAATATGATTTCTGTAGGACAAAGATGGTGGTAGGCATGAAAAATTTGATCACATTCGAATATAATCAACTTTTGTTCGTTTTTGAAAACAAAGATGTTCGTGGCGATGAGAGTTTCTTTCGACTAATTAGGTCCATTTTTCATACGGACACGCTCGCAGTAACTTGCATTTGCTTTTGCCAAATCGGAAGCAGATATTTAAAGTTTTGGGTCTTGGATAGACTCAAAGAGATATGGATAGACAGATAGATAGGAAGACTATGCTGATGGATTTTGCCAAAGAAAGAATGTGTATATGAAAATAGTATAATTCTTCTAATTTCGGGTGAGCCGTTTGCAATGTTCAACGCTATTGATAAATCCTAAAATTCGATTCTTCACCGGAAGTAAATGATGATATGTGCAGAATATTAGCCCGTAGGGTTACGAGTGCAATCTTCAATCGAAGACGAATAAAACACTTGACATATGTTAGTGTGTCTTGTTAACTCGTTCGCGGTACGCGGTTGTATGTCTCAGACGATTTGAGATGAAACCATAATATCTGCCAAATACACGTCCGCATACGGCCGCAAAAGAAAGTTTTGAAATAGATTAATAATTTTGAAAATTTTCTTTTTTTGAAAATATTTTACAAAAAAATTAGAGAACAAAAAAAAAAAAAATAATTAATTGCTCCTTGGTGACGATGGACTTCGTATCTTGTGAGATGAACTGCTGTCCCAGTGTTATCATAACATTAAGAATATTTTTAAATCTCAAGGCGGTAGTTTTTGTTGACTATACATGACCAGACTTTTCTTAAATTGTCCGCCAATTTGTCCAAAAATTCAAATGTTTCCATGTAATCTTTACGTGCTACATCAGCTATGCCCAGTTGGCAAATGGCCAAATCTTTAGTCATATATCCAGATTCGACCGTATTAATGCAGACCTTTTCCAAAGTCTCGGCAAATTTTTTTAACTGATGATTATTGTCCAGTTTGGCACGTTGCAATAGACCACGTGTCCAGGCAAAAATCGTACCTATCGGATTAGTGGATGTTTCTTTTCCCTGCTGATAAAGGCGATAATGGCGCGGCACAGTTCCATGACTAGCTTCAGTTTGTACTGTTTTACCATCGAGGCACAATAGCACTGAGGTTGAAAGTGCCAATGAACCGAAAACCTGATTTATTACATATGAACGTATACCGCCTTCGTAATTCTTACAAGCCCATACAAAACCGCCAACTGATTTCATCGCATAAGCTATCATCTCATGGTGAGTAAGATGTTCATACGAAATTTTCGCCGCTTCAAAGTCTTTCTTGTAATGCTTTTTATAAATTTCTTCAAATATATCCTTGAAGCGGCCATCATAAGTTTTAAGCGAATCGCCTCTAGTGCTCAGATATAATGGCATATTACGCAATAAAGCATACTTAAAAGAGCAATGAGCGAAGCCAGTTATTGACTCATCCGTATTATACATACTTAAAGCTATGCCAGGTCCCTCGAACTTGTGAATAACATGTTCAATTGCTTCTTTTTCATCTGTTGAAACAAATGACAAAGTTAGTGTTCCTTCATCAGGTATCAAAAATTCTGTGGCATCATACTCATCGCCATAAGCGTGACGGCCAATTACAATGGGTTTCTCCCACCTGGAAATCGTACGGGGAATATTTCCACATGTAATCGGTTCGCGAAATAAAGTCCCGCCCAATATATTACGTATAGTAGTGTTAGGAGATTTTAATGTTTTCTTCAATTTTAATTGCTGAGTACGGTTTTCGTCCGGCGTAATAGTTGAGCACTTAATACCTACATAATATTTTTTAATCGCTTCCGCAGCCTCAATGGTAATTTTGTCGTCGGTTTTGTCACGATTCTCAAGTGCCAAATCGTATGTATACAACGTTATATCCAAATAGGGTAAAATCAATTTCTCCTTAATCGGAGCCCAAATGACTCGAGCCATCTCATCGCCTAACATTTCGACAACGGGGCCAACAGAAATTTTCCTATCCATTTTATTTTTTTTAGAAATCAAATTTCGACTAAAATTCTATTTTATTTTAAAATTTTCTTTTTCTTGATTAACTATCTCATCCTCATACCAATCAATCATGACAACGACAACATAAAAGTTTTATAAAATAATTTTATCGATAATTTATATTCTATAATATATATCGATCGAAAAATTTTACACAATTATTTCTCAGAATCTTGTGAAAATTCAGCCCAAAAAGAATTTCTCTTCAACTACGATTTCGAACGTTCCATCCTATTGTATCAAGAGAGGACGGATGTACTAACTGCATATATTTTTGATTTTTCAAACCATAACAATGCATATATTTTAAATCTCTCACTGATTTAGATATATATCTCTCGACTCACAAATAAAAGTATGTATGTAAAGCGTTCGACGCATCACAGAATCTGGGGAATACATACTCTTCGTTTGTTGTCAACTCCCGCGGTCCAAAAATTTAACTATATATAATTCATGCTGCATAGGCACGGGAGACCGTGAACAGTATACACTCTTCTCGGAGACTCTATCTCTGTCCTTCATTTGTTCTTTAAATTCTTATCAATGAAAAATTAACGAAGACAGGTGAAGCTTAGCGCCTGGTAAATGTGCCCTAAGCGAACAATATAGTCTTGGTCTTAAGACTCCCTAAGATAAGAAGACTCTGGATCGATATAGGACTTCCTCTAGCCATTGTGTCTTTGTTCGAAATTTTGCAGTCGCAAGCACTGACGTAAAATTGTGCAACTTTATACCAAAGATAAAATTTGCGAGCATTTTCGCGATTCGTTCCCGTCATAATATATATCACAATATAATTTTTAAAGAAGTGTGACTAATACCTTACAAACTATAGCGAATAACGACTAAAAATGCTGTACAAATAATTAGCATGTCCCTCTTCTAATCCGCCTCTAAAGACTTGATGGAAAATTATATGCAATCAGTTAGGATGTCCGCGGATGAGAAAAAGCTTTTGATTTTACTAAGGTGATGGTGGTGGCTTCGCCGTACGTACCTTTCACGTTTCTTATACGTAACACCATTTACGATGATGATGCAATAAGTTGCGGGGAACTTTATAACATTGGACATGACTTGAGCTACAGTCACTTTGAGTTCGGAGACCCTTTCAGAATCGATTTAAATTCGTCCGTCTAACTAGTTGCTAAGATAAATTTTTCTGTCCAACCTATAGGCTAGGAGTTTTTCATAAAATTTGTTTCCCCTTAACGATCATGGGTAAAAAGTCGATATATGGAAAGGGATTTTTCCATTTTTAATGTTTTTTGACAAAAATCGTTGAAAAATAGTCTTCTGATGTACTAAATGATTGTGAACAATTTGACTGGGAAAGGACTGCTTCTAGAATCCTCTCTAACAAATATACACCTTTTTAATAAAATATCAATCTTATATATGTCACGAATAACTTTAGGATGCAATTCGACTCGAAAATTGCGAGGTGACTTGCAAAGTCCACTTTGCATTCTAAATGAATTTGAAAAGTTTAGGGTAATGTGAGACTCTTTTTTGAACCCTCTTCTATGTAAACCTTACGCAATCTTGAAATTAGATCCAAAATTGCGAGGTGACATGAAAAATTCACTTTGCATAACAAATGATTTTGAAAAATTTTGTATGGAACGGGACCATTTTTTGAACCTTCATCTACATAATTCCTCTTACCGTATAGCAGCGATTTTATCTTCGCCATCTAGTGATGAAATTAAATCCAAAATAATGATGCCAAATGCAAAGTCCACATTTTGGGTAAAATGGGACCATTTTTTGAACCCTCGCTTATATAAACCTTACGCAATCTTGAAATTAGATCCAAAATTGTGAGGTGACATGCAAAATTCACTTTGCATAACAAATGATTTTCAAAAATTTTGGGTGGAATGGGACCATTTTTTGAACTCTTATCTACATAATTCCTCTCCCTAGCTATCCATATAGCAATGATCTAATCTTTGCTTTATAGTGATGAAATTAAATCCAAAATAGTGAAGTGAGCTGGCATGCAAAATTCGCAGTACAAAGTTTGGATCATAAAGGTATATTTTTTTTTTTGGTTCTCCTCCCATATGAAGATTTTCATGAAAAGCGAAACCCACTTAAAGTGGCACGAAATGACGTGACATGATTTATGACGAAAGTAGATAACGAATTGTACTAGAAGGGGTGATGTAAAGTATCTAATGATCACCCTTGCCCGATAATAACATTTCAAGTTGTTTTGTAAATACTTTCACTTTTAATTACGTATCATTTTGCTTGTGTTTTTTAATTTTGTAAAGATTCAGCGTCGAAATGCTTTTTGGCAAACTAAAAGCAACAACAACCGTCATTATGTTTTAAAAGTTTTATTTGTTATTAATTAAGAATGCATTTGCTAAAAATTAATACAAAGATTTATCATTGCATTTGATTTAAATTAATTAAAAATTAAATTAACAACAACAAGAGTAAAATATTTTTATTTTTATTAAAAACGAAAACAATGAAATTGATTTAGTGTTACTTTTATTGACCCTATAAATATGTGCAAAGGCATGAAATGATTTTTGGAATGTTTTTAATTATATATTTGAATTAATTATTATAACTTAATGACTACAATTTTGTACAGATTTTACAAAAAAAAAAAAAAATTTTTTTTTTTTTTTTTTTTTTGGAATTACATTTTATTTTAATTTTAATTTTATATTTGGTAAATATTTGCTGGCGGCTTAAGTATTTTTTT
>CCAG010022128.1:0-24549 GCA_001077435.1 Glossina morsitans morsitans | reverse complement strand
CAAACTTACCATATGCTGCGTAAGGCAAGCATCTACCGTGTAAAAAAAATTCGGTTATATAGTTACTTAATGAATAAATAAAAATAAAAAAATAAATGTCACTCCTTTATTAACGCTTGTCAAAACTTATTCAATTTTTTGCACATGTTTTTTCTTTGAAATGGACCCTAAAAGATTATGTTCAGTTTAACGAAGTGTTATGTTGAGGAACGCTATTTTAAAATTAATATTCGGATGAATAGAAGAAATATTGTTGCGGTCTCGAGGAGCTTTTGAAATGTGTGTTAGTCGTGAAAAACTGAAAAATTCATGCTTTTACCATTAATCCGATATCCTAGGGTCACGAAACTGCCAGTTGCATGTTCAAGTGTTTTCCCTCGTTTACGGTTTTCAGAGATTTTTGTTAGAAGTTGGTGCTCTGCTCCTGTCAAAGATAGAATTACACGTTTTCTACACCAGTGGTTGTGAAATGGAAAATAAAAAAAAAGAAATTTATAATTCTGCATCTGAGTTATAATTAACATCAAACATTTCATCACAATTTCTTGACAGAAGCACTGGCTCCACTCTCAGCCTCTACGGCCCTCTCAATGCTTTTAAATGAACATAAAAATTTTCCACAGACAACATTTAGTGTATTAGAGATGACATTAGTCTGTGACTTTCCATTAGCTCTTCATTCCGCACAGGTAATCTCCAAGGCACGCTGGGAGAAATCTCGAAATTTCAAAGGAAAAATTTCTTCAAACAAAAAACTTTCTTCCCCATGTTCTAGAAGATTTATTACAAGTCAATAAAAAAATAAATAAATTAATTAATTTTCTAAAAAAAATGTAATCTAAAATTTATCAACACTCAGTTATTATTACATTAATCCATATTTAAGCTTCCTATGTGTTGTTATGATTACCTGCTATCATCTACCTGGTCTGATTTCTCAGGGCGTCCTTAATTTATTTATGCTCTTGTTTATTGTTACCCTGGTTTCAGACCTGTTTCTATGATTTTTTCGAAGTTAACTGTCGCAACAATGTTTCAATTTTAAGACAACATGCACACTAATTTCCGAAGATTCAATTATTTAAAGCAAAACAGCGGTCTTCTTGTACACATCTTTTGTTTGTAGATTTCCTTCCGTCATCTCATGAGAGACGATATAGAAACATTCGAGCAACTTGTTCGTTCAGTTTATTTGCCCATTGAGAAAACCACTTTACGCTGTGTTGGCTAAAGTTATACAAAGTTATTTTATGTACGCACACCATGTAAAGACAGTGTTTGGCAAGTTTTAAATTAAGCCACAAGTGGAAGAAGTGATGGGCAAATTGACGTTGTCGTCATGTCGATGTCGTTGTCATCTGAAAGGATGTATTTTTTTTGGAAACCATTGGTAGGGCGGTTGCATGTGTAAAAATAACTAAACAGTTTCACTAAGTTTAAGTTATTTATTTTAGAAAGCAAGACAATCAGCGACACGTTGCAATTTACAACCAAATAATGTCTCTATACCATGCTTGAGGTAAAACAATTCTGTCGTTTTATACGTTATACTTAGAGGTTATTGCAGATTGTTTAGAATGCTATTCAGTCGATTTACTTATGCCGAAATTATGTCTAAATCGATAAGCGGGGGGATCTATTTTGAACCGGCCTGTTTTCAGAGTTGTGGGGATTAGAAAAGCTCACAGACAGTTTTGTTTGACGGTCGATTCGAAGCTGTGAGAACATTCTAACATTTTCATGCGGTTATTAACAACAAAGTGACGAGAATTCCGGTTGGGAGGAGAGTGCGCATGAAGGATGTGAATTTTTATTTTTTTATTCTTTCTGTAGCAAAATCCAAAGTAAAATCGCCAAAGCATACAAGCAGTATGGCTTTAAACGAAGATTTCAAATTTGTAAGAGAACAAGGAGCATAGTTTTGAAAGACGATTTCAGACTCAGTCCGTTTGGTTTTCTTATTTATAACGCAAAATCTTTAACAGATATTTATCTACGCTATTTATTCATTGTCGATATAGTTATTAAATGTTAAGGCTTGGGGAGCGCAATCCGATAGGCTAATTAACTGTTGAACGAATGAACTGTTTCTTAACAATCCAGTCGATGTGGATATCACATGTCCATAAACGAAGAGATAAAGTGTCATAATCATGATTGAAAGAAAATTTCACCCGTATCTAATCAATCGTGTATATATCTTTTGTTTTTTATGGCAACAATCAATGTAAAGCTTCAGAGATTCCGTAAAGTATGTGCATGCCTGATCAGCGTCAAGTTCTGAATCGCTCTAGCGAAGTCTGTTGTCTCCTGTTGCGTTGTTGCCAAACTCCTGGTTTGGCAAAAATTAATATAACAGCTTTAAATTCAGCAAAAACAATGGAATTTGTTGTTGCATACAGATTGGTATTGAAAATGGGACAAATCAGTTAGAAGACTCGTCCACAGTACAACGCGAAGCAAGAACATTTGCTGAGAGAACTGAATAAGGCAAGTTGCTAAGAAATTTTTCAAAATAAAAGATAGTGTGTTACATATTTTAGAGACTTGTGGTGGCTCTCCCATCGATATCAGCAGTAGGTTTATTAATTATAGCTTGCTTTTTCGTTTTCATCACTATGTGGAATTCGTATAAAGAGTTCGAGAAAATCTATGTGGAATTCTTACGCAATCGATATTTTTAACTTGGCTACACTTTCTGTAAAAAATATACAAACAAACATATGTGTTTTGTTTACGACTGGGATGTTTGCTTTTAGTCGTAAACCAGAATATTGGCATCGTTTACACACCTAGACAGAGTAAAAGCAATTCTGCACAGAATTGATATAATTAGGTATAGAATTGTGTTTGTACTACCAACTTGATATGGAGTGCGAAAAAAACACTACAATTATTTTTATGGGTAAGAATTTTGTTAATGGTTCTTTGATATGACGCTGAAAGCGTCACGAAAAATATCAAGCCTAGTAATAAGGATCTGTTTACGTTTAAAGCAAACTTTTTGATAAATTTTATTTAAAATAAAGAAATTTTCTTATTAAAACACAACGGTGTACCCTGTGGTATAATGACGGGATATTGAGGTAATTAAGCAACTATACTGAAGCTAAGCTCACTATTCTAGAAGCTAAAAGAACTTTAAAGTGAAGATTATGTTACTGTATTGTCGTGCTACTAAGAAAATTACATTCGTTTGCGACAGCATCTTTTATATCCATCATCGTTATCTTATAAAAAACTGAAAAACAGGAAATATATAAATTTGTATATTCTATAATATTAAGTGGGCGGGGCTGATTTTTTCGATTCTTGTAGAGGTCCTACGGCACCGTTTCAACAGATCTATCGGCTGTACCTTATGAGTAATGAGCATTGTAGTGAGCATGAGTATTTCTTGTGAAAAAGAGATGCGTTCTTAATTTATATAGTGCAGTAGGCGTGTCTTTTAATCGATTTTGCTCATTTTGAAAACGAAGCTGCTTGCAAGAATTCCAATCTTTCTGCCAAATTTGAAGCTTTAGACGGCCAGACGGACAGGTGGACATCCTTACATCGATTCAGAATTTGATATCGATCAAATATATATATATATACTTTGTGGGGTCTCTGAAGCTTCCATCGGGATGTTGCGAACGTTTTGACAAAAGGAATATACTTTTTTTTCATACATCCGCGATGATTATAAAAATTATATTGAAAAAAATTTCTACATCTGATACGTTTGAACTGTCAAGTGGGGAACTTTGTTTTTTGTCTTGTTGGCTTGTCACGTGTTTTCTGCGATTACACATTAATTTTTTCTAATTTTTTCATAAGTAATTGTCAGATTCGAAAAAAAAAATAAAATAAAATAAGAATAAGATGAGTAAAAAAGATGACAAATCTGAACAAATCGATGAGTTTGTAAAAATCAATAAGTGGGATGGCGCTGCTGTTAAACTTGCTCTCAATGATGCCGTTAAGCATACTTTATTTGCGACAAGGCCACATCTGAAGGAACACTTTGGTTTAATCAATACACGTTTGATTTTGAGTACATCAATGATTGGCGTAGCCCTTATGGCGTATGGCTGGGATGTCACGCATCCATTTCCCGAATCGAAACCAGTATTCATGTTCTGTGCCGTTGCTTATTTTTCCTTGATGGGCGTTTTAACTTTGCATACTACCTTCCGTGAAAAAGGAACGATTGTCGTGGCTACTGAAGAAATGCCCAATGGCGAAAGACGATTCTGGGAAGCTAGCTCAGATATGAAGAAATACGATGATAAGTATACTTTAGTGTTGTCTGTCAAGGATACTAAATCCTTAAAGAAGACAAGCAGTGTGAAATCCTGTGCAAGCTTTATCGATGTAAACGGTGTTGTTTTGTATAACCTTGTTGCCAACGAAGTGGATCGTTTGTATAACAGTTTATCGATAGAGAAAAAAGAAAAATAGCTTATTGGGTTGGTTGAAAGCCGGTAACTTGTAATTTCAATAAAAAAGTAAATGGACGAAAAGTACTTTTAATGGTTTAAATAAAATTTTTGCATTCAATAAAACGTGTTGATAAATTCCAACAAACATGCAGTATCGTGTAACCACCGCGAATCTGCATGAAATAATACTGACATTAATATTGAAACAAACCAAAAACACATGTCCATGTGTGTATGCATGTGCACTTAAGCTAAAAAAAAAAAAAAACATTAAAAAGAACACTCGGTGCAATCGTAGGTATGTGAGAGTACCACTCATTTATCACAATCTATATAAATATACAGCGGTGGTTATATAAATATTTACTGCCCTCGCAATGATCACATAAAATACATACAACATCTACCCCAATGTAGTGACACTAAAGAAGAAAGCTTAAAGAAGTTTTACTATAACTCATTAAACCATCCAACTAGAAGAGTATACTACATGTCCTCAGTTTTTAAAAATAAGAGAAAATAACAACTGAAAGTAATAGAATCTTGTAAAAGGAGAACGTAGATAAATGTTATACAGCAGTTAAGAAGTCCATAGTAGTAAGTAGCTGAATAGTTTTTACAAAACTCGTATAATTACGCAGTTAATTACACAATCACATGCTCGTCTCCTTCATTAAAGTCAAGCAAAATCTTCTGCTTTATAAGGATCAACAGACTGTATAGTATGCACGCTTAGTTACTATACCATAAGTATATATATAAGTAAGTACTTACTATATTTTTCTCCGAGGTAGTCTGAGATCAGAGTAAAGCAACAGCCGTCACTACAAGGCAACGCATACTCGGCGAAAGGGGAAGCAATTCTCGTAACAGAATTTTTGACATCCGGACGAGTTTGACTCGTTAAAATATTTTTTTGTGTACTTCTTTTCAAGTTTGCACTATACGTGGGAAATGGAGTTGGTCAACCATTTCCTCTACAAATGCCATTCCTTGGGCATGTACATTGCCGGAAGGGTTTTTCTCTGAAGGCGAAGAAGACTTGCGCGTTCTTCTTAGAGATATGAAGGAAATAATTCAAAAGTCTGGACGAACGAATTTTGTCCTTACGTTGATTGGCCACTTAGTAGTAGTAGTAGTAGTAGTAGTAGTAGGCGCTACTACCTAAATGAACTTGCTGCGATACTGGCTGCTGTTTAAAAACGACCTGACCTCTTTCCCTTACCTTTTGTGATATCGTCCACTACTATTCGTCTTAAATTCTTTTCCAAGGTGTGCGGGGTCGGGGTAAGACCTTGAACGTTATAATTATTAAACAACATGCGAAAATCTATTTATGCTTAAAAAATCGTTTTCCTCTTCGTAAGAGCGATGTAAATTCAATACATCCACACAATTGCCTTACACACCACAAATAGTTTTTTTGTGTTTGCTTTACTGATTGCTTGTCATAACATAGAAAAAAATGCATTCAATTTTTTTAGAAAGCAACTTTCCAATTGGCATATCAAACCTGTTTCACTGACTTTGTAGTGAAGTCACGAAGTTTTTACTTTGTATTGAATAAACAATCATTATATTATTATTAAAGTTTTAAACGACGGCAATGAGACTGAAACGGCATTTTCTTCACATTCATTCGTTGAAAGATTTCTTAAATAAATAAAAACTTTACGGTCGGACAAAGCCGTCTCTTAAATATCAGACTCCATTTTCCTAAAACACTTAAATAATTTATCTCCCACTGACGTATACAGTAAATGCTTAGTTTTCATGGCAACTATCGCATAGGAAGAATCATAAAAGCAAATAACTGGGTCCAAATATCCTGAAATTAATACTTTTCTCAAGGATTTTAAGGGAGGTAGAAGAGGAAGTAAGAGATTAAAAAATTGTCCTGTTTGATTCAAATTTGTCATGTCAGTCTAGTACGCCACATTATATATTAAAAATTGTTTTCTTTCTGTTTTCAAAATAAAACTTTTTATGGGAAGTGTCGAAAACATATTAAATTAGTTAATTTCGCCAAAACATATCAAGAAATCTTCGCAATGCTCACAACCGTAATATGCCCCTAAGAGTATTTTTGTGGAAGGCACCAAACAAAGACAAAACTTAAAGGCATCCCATCATGCCTGCTTGTAAACCTATTAAAAGCTACTTTGTTTTAATAGGGAAGTGGGAGCAGAGGAAGGCATCTACCCACCCTACAACACTTGTGATACAGGGTTCATTAAGTTCGTGCGGTCACATGTAACACGCAGAAGAGCTTAGGATAGAACCACCGTTTGTTATACTGATTGGAAATCATTTTCTGAACCGATTTAAGCTTGTCCGGCTTGTTCGGCTGTCTGTTTGATGTCTACCCACGTAACTTTGTGTTCAAGCTACTGGCCGCAATTTCTGAGATATTTTGACGAAATTTGGTACACTGACATGTTTTGACCCAAGGACGAACGCTATTAAAACTAATCCTACAACGTTCAATTGTCCATATTTCCATAAAGGCGTCTTTCAACATTCGCATTGTTATATGTGAATATTTAAATATTAGTGTACCTTTTCTTTGTTGCAGAATAAATTCAGAAAAATAATCCCGTGATCGCAAAGTCTTCTTATCTTGTCTAGACGTTATTGCCATCGAAAGAGTTCTTTAAAGCCGAACATAATTTCCCTATACGGACTGATACATTGAAGCCTTTATCTGCTATTGCCTGCATGCACATGTGACCTAATTTAAAGCACGTAATTATATGCTTTCTTGAGTATCGCCTTTCGAAGAGAAGACAATCCTACCACTAATGAAAAGTAGTTTTTCTTTATTTTACCTTTAGTTCACATGTTGTAGTCTTTTTTTTTTCTTGTGTGAGTTTTGTTAGCAGTATTTTTTATGTTCCCTATCAGTGGTTGAGAGTGCACTTTAATTAAATTTTATCATACATTTGTAAAAGCCAACGGACATAAAGTGATTAAGTTTCATGATAGATATTTAAACGTATGGTAACAAGTGTAAACTTTATAGTGGGGCATGGTCTACCGTTAGGTACCCCACATCACTTCGCTTAATACAAACTAAGCTGTTATAAGGAAAGCAGTCAAAAAAAGCTCTAATCAAAGTCTCTTTCGATAGTGTTCTTTGTTGGGCCAAAATATATCGCTTTACCAAAGTTCGTCCAAATATCTCAAAAACTGCGATCTATAGGTTGAACACAAGAAAACAAGATGGACAACAACTAACAACTCTATGGGTTCGACCCTTAAGTGCGGTAGTGTTTCCAGTAAAGCCGATAGCCTCAGATACCAGTGCTTTAGGACTTTAGTCTTTGAATTTATATCTCAGGCTAAATCAATTATTGCCATAATAATACTATGGTCGGTACAGTTCAGAGAAAAATGTTGCTGCTGAGAGTAAACGATTGTTTATGGCGGTTATGTTTTATCTGGCTTCAAATCTTTAAAGGGGCACAAAGGAAGCTTTACAGAAGGCACAAATGCGAATTAGAGGCATATCTCAAAAAGAGACTTATAAGAAGAACGTAAGAAGAATTTGCAACTTGTTGTGAGTTTCTACGAAAGCAAACGTTTTTAAAGAATAAGGTTTAGAGTGAAGCGAACTATAAATGGAAGTGAGTTTTCCACATGTAAAGAGCTGACTCAAACAAGAGCAAAAATCTTGTCTACACCAAAAAACTCTGTCTACACCATGATAAAATGAAACCTAAAAAATCATGAAATGGCCAGATTAATATCAAATATCTACGAGTTTGTACTAGAGGAACAAGAAAGACTTGCAGTGCTTCATAGTTGACTTACCGAAAACAACTGATACAAGTAAACCGACAACCTAGGACGTACTTGAATAAACGTATAAGGATGCCTAGCAAGCTTCGTTTAGTAGGTACTAAAGTAGAATGCGGTACCTTAAACATTGTGTTCATCAGATACTACATCTTCTGTGTGTGTCCGTAATTTTCGTATTTTTCATAGGTGAACTGATATGGATTTTGCTTCAACAATGCTTGCACTCTTATCAGGATGCCGCATACTCGACAGGTTTGCGAACACTTTCAAGAAACGAGTCGTTATTTCTTTGCGGAATTAGGGATGAGTGATATTTTAACTCAACAATTTGCGAACATTTTTTTAGCAAACAATCTTAGTTCGCACTTTCCAAATACTCTTGATCATCTCACAGTTCTAAGCGGGTTTCATGAAGCTTGGTTATTGAGTTGCCTTTCTCTGCGTTCTTCTCAAACACTTCGCTAAGAGTAGAGTAGAAAGTATTTCCATTATACGTTGGCTTATTAACATTTTATGTTTACAAGGATTTATTATTATTTTTTCTTTCTTTCAAGTTTTTTTTTATCTAAAACCATTTTTACGTGTTGAGCTTATGATGCCTGCAACGCCTACCAAATATATCCGTTTTTTTTTTGCTTTAGCTATAAAAACTTTAACATTTCGGCACTCATACGTCATGTGATGCACAATGACTGTCAAACACGTCATGTGCACGTTTTTTTTTTTTTTTCTTAACACTATTCCGCCATCAATGGCATCTATTGCATTCAGTGAGGCGTTGCACGTGATGAGACACTTTTTAGCAATGATAACTGCAATGTAAATCCTTATCTACCGGCGTCTGTCGTGTAACACGGTTAATTCGTACCACATTGTAGCGAAATCGTGTTATATTGAAAGGGTATATTAAGTTTACGAGGATGTATGCAACATGCAGAAAGACTTGAGACAGACTCGCCTTTTATCATACCAATCAATTCAGGAAGTACTTCTAACATTCTTTGTTCATCTGTACATCTTCTTTTCTAGTGTTAGAGCTATATGGCGCAACTTTTGAGACATTTTCATGAAATTTGGTGCACCGACCTAGTTTGGACCAAGAACGCCTGCTGTTCAAAATATTTCGCAGCGAACCACTCCTTTGACCACTTCCCATATAAGGTCTTGTTTTGCAAAGTCGTTTTATGGAGAACGGTAGGTTGATTCAGGCTATTTAATGGTGGGCCTTGACCCACTACAGTATTTTTACTTGTTTATTTATTTATTTACACTGACACAAGTTGACATAGATATAAATAGTGAAAGCAATTGGGAAAAAATCCAGCGAAATACATACTTTTTGATCTTTTGAAATCGTGTTATGTCAAAACCGTGTTACAATGTTCGCGAATTTTGTGCCGAGTCTTATCGAGCCCGTGTTTGATAAGTACAGTATTATGAGAGGGACACCTGTACATATGTATTCGGGTGTTTCATAACATGTTCTACAATATCTCAGATATAAACTGTAATAACATTTTTGAAAAAGTTTAAAAGAATAACAAAAAAAAAAAAACTCAATAAAATCTGTGAGAAACATCTTCGCGGTTCAAACAGAATATTTGCTATGCCAGAGATTAGTATATGAGAACCCATGTGCATAACAAATAGTCTGAAGCCTTTCGGAAATATTCAATCCTTTCGTTAAGTTTATTGGCATAGTTAGGTTTGTGCTGTTAATGCCCGAATTTCTATTTGAAGCATTCTCAGCACGAACGAGGCTCACTTGGCTCAGGATATTACACTAATTAAGAGAAGCAAGGAAAACTTAGTTCGGTGTGCTTGTAAGTATGTAAGTATGTAAGTTTATATGCGAATCAAAAGGGTATTAAAAGCTTAATTTATTTCTTCAACTTAATACCGTTGGTTATCAATTTATTGCTCGCAGCATTTACAAAATTATTGAACAAGTTCTACTTAACTTAGGCTCTATGACCTATAAATTCAATTCCAATATTAATTTTCACTCATAAATATTAGTTAAGAGTATGTTTTAATTGTTATTTATTTCTTAACAATTTGTTCACCTACGGGTTAGTGTAGCTTCCCATAAACGTCATTATTGTTGTAAAACCTTTATTACATAATTAACCCCATAAGCAATATGAAAATTTTGTGCGCCTTTCAATTTATATGATTAAGAACGAACATTATTGTATTGTGTTTATGTATTTGAAGATAACTTTCTGCTGGGCAACGCACATTAAATTTGTCCAGATTCTGAAATTAATACTAAAAGTTTACATATGCATCACCGCAGGACCAGAGGTCTATATTCATCTTGTGAAAACGTTTGCAACGCCCAGAAGGAAGCTTCAGAAGAAGCAACGGCCAGAGGGAAGCTTCACCCCACAGAGTATACCTATTCTTCATCGGCATCAAATTCTGAATCGATTTAAGCATGTCCGTCTGTCAGGGTGTTGTAAACATCCTCCTTGCCGCAAAAATTAAGCTGTTGACTTCAAATTTGTCAGAAACATGGGAAGCTCTTGTACGAAGATTGATATTGAAAATGGGTCAATTTTATTGAAAAACACGCCCACAACACCATGGATAATCTGTTTTTCACATGAAATAAAAAATTAGTTTATTACTCATTCATAATGAATAATAAACTACAGTAGTTGTGTCGGCGTATATTGGATTTTTAAATAAAAAATTTTTTGTAATTTGCATTGATATCGCCATTACCATGAGAGAAAAGCCAACAAAGTCCTGCGAAAGACCGAAGTGTGGGAGGGCAGATGAGCTTTGCTTAATGGGATTAAGTAGTGAATGCGGTTTGGCTCATAAGTTGAAAAAAAATTGTAAGCAAAACCAAAAAAAAAAAAAAAAAATGTGAATTTATAAAAGCGTTCTTAACATTACTTCTGTTTGAAAATATTACTCGTATGCTGAGGTTTTTTGTCCGAGAGGTTAAAGCTTTAATTAATTAAATTCTTTTAATGAAAATATTTTGAAAAATTTCACTTTAGTAGCAATATGACTGACTGACTAGAAGAACTTATACTGCTGATCCTAAACTGACAGCAAGAACTTCGACAGCATTTTATTGGAATTCTCTCCAATTTTTTTAACTCACTAGGCTTTCGAGTTAAGAGACTTAAATAACAGTTACTTTGGTTCAAAACTATTAATTCACTTAAAAGCAATTGTTGTTCTGTTTTCTTCACCACGTCAGCTACTTCTGCAACTTCCCTCGTATAATGTACATTTTTTTTGTAGATGCTTGTTCATGTCCCGCACACCGCTATGGAAGCTCAGCGTGAGCTTGTTTGTATGTTTTAGTTTATTTTTATTTTTTATTATGTGTGCAGGTTTTTCTTTTTTTTTTTCTCTGAGTCAATTTCATATCCAAACAAATTGTATTTAGCTTAAGTGAACTTTTTATTTGCTTTAACGTTTCCGTTAAGAAATTGATTGATAACTTGTTTAGTGCGACGTTTGCTTCCTTATACCTTTAAAATGAACAATTTTATTTAAACGGAAATATTATACCTGAGGATACACACTTAACGAGTTTCTTAACATAAATTGCTTTAACTTATTGCTCTACTTTTTTTCCTTTTTATTGTCGAATAGAGTTTTTAAATATTTTCATTGCTTTCCGCATTGACTAGCGTTTCAAAACTTACGAAGACGAAAAGGTTCCTGCCATTAGCATGCAATGCTTACATATTTGCACTTTGTCGGATATTTTGCTGACGTTCGTAGTCTTCACACAAGTCATATACACTTTTTTTTACTATAAACATAAAGGATCTCCAAACAGTGATATCGTATATATAATCCTATATCTATTGTAGACAGGGTAGAAGTATACAGCCTTTTAAGAGAGGTGTCATGACTTCATAAGAGACATCATTGTATTGCTAAGAACAACAATTTTTAATATTAATCATGGAAGGATGAGCGATGTACACACTTTGTCAAAAAGTTTGCAACACTCAGCAGGAAACCTCAAGGACCCCATAAAGTATCATGTATGTATTCTTGATTAGCAGGAAATTTCAATCCGATATAAGTGTATTTGTCTGTCCGTCTGTCTGCGTAAGGTCAGTGGTTATTATTCAGCCAGCCGGAAAAATTAAGGTACCAGCTTCAAGCTTGACATAAAGATTGAAAGTTTTTGGACGTAGTTATTGGAGTTGAGCCAAATCGGTCAGAGGACACCACAAGAGGACAACATGACGTGAGGTCATCTCTTATAGAAGAAATTTGGTTTATAAACCACAAGTGACACAACGATAAAAATTGACATTTGTATTTTATGGATGATCCTGCAGCACATGTGCAAGAATGGAAAAGATCGGGCGTTCCTACTCAGTATTATAGAATATTAGAATTTCATTCTTTTTTCTTGTAATATATTGAAACCTTTACATAAGATGTCAACACGACATGTTGTTTATGAAAAAAAGGGCACCCTTAACCGCCCAGAGAATCGACAGACTTTACATTATTGTTTAATGCCTACAAGAAAACTTCTTTTCGAAACCAAAGTTAAAAGCAAGCGGAGGAAAATTGGAAGAGCCGGCTCTATCGTAAATTCAAAAAACAAGGAAAAAGAAAATTTTTTTTTACGTCTATTTGCGGTGCTGTTGCCATATAGTTAACGTATCGGTTTTGATATTTCAATTCAGGAATAGCTTTATCCATTAGGAGCTGAAAACCGTAGTCTTCAATCCAATAAAGCCTGAAAACATTCTAGATACTTTGATGGTTCTTCCCACACTACAAGTATTCCCATACCACTAAGATGCAAATTTCGAAGCGAATCCAAAGCCTGCAGTTGAAGATATTAAAAATTAAACAAGTCATTGGCTTTTAATTATAGCCATACAATATTTGATTGAATCTTATTTCCTCTTTCTGTCAAACAACTAACAAGAACTACGACGACTAATCTCTGCTCTTGGATATAGATCCATTTAAACCTTACAAAATAAAGAATCGAGCCGAAGTCCTTGTGAATTTAGTTTTTTGATATTTCCTAAATTGTATTCATGTGTTTAATGTGTCCACAAACTCAGTCGTGGAAGTTCTCTAGCAGTATACCGACTCGCAGTGAGTTCGTTGGCTACTTAGGCGTTCATAACTAAAAAGATCCCAAATTGATGCCTCTTCCTTCCCCGTAAAGGAGCATTAGGCAGTGCTACCGAGGGAAGCAGAGGGCGCATAGGTGGTTTCAGAGGATGGGAGCCTCGCACAACGCTTGGCACAAGAGCTTTCCACCTATCCTAAAAAATATATGTACTCTTGACTATTCGGACTCACATGTCGCCATATGTGGCACGGATAACTCCATTGGATTTTACAAAATGAAAGACTAAATTAACGTTCATTTTAATTTGTATAGGTTTCAGTGAGAAATTATAAAAAATTTCGAAAGACGAAAGCAAACAAATGTTTCTATCAAGAAGATATTGTTTTTTTGGCCCTTTTGAGTGTAATCTTCACAGAAAGCTAGGACTGATGTTTTCCTTTCGTAAACGATAGTTGCACAACATAGGATTGACGGTAGCGCTTGAGCACTGCAAACGTTTTTTAAAATGTTTACCTTAAATTGTGCGCATACGGGGAGCGTGTTTATACAAAGTGCAAACAACATCAAGATGAAAATTAAATTTGCTTAAAAGTTGATCATTGAAATTTGAAAGCGTAGAACACGAAAATGAAATGAAAATAAAACAAATATAAACTGGACTGATGTGTTTAAAATTTAATGTGTTTCCAGGTGAATGTTGTTGCACTTGAAAGGAAATGAAATCTATTTTAGTTAAATTCTATTAAAAATTAAAATAAATCCAATTAGCTGACCTGTTAAATCTTGTAAGGTCGGAGAGTTGAAGTCATTTGATTTTGTCTCAGTCTGGGGAAGCAGACCTTTACCTTTTAAATTAAATAGAACTTAAAAAGGAAGAATTATAGATGTAGATGTATGTTCTCTACAGCATATCTGCTCAACATTACATATACACGTACATCCGTTACGTATACGATGCGTCTTTCTTCCGTGTGCTGAATTTTAGCATTGATTTCTGCAGGCGCATTTGCCGCTGCACTTATATAGATAGGAGAGTCGGTATAAAAATTTAGGAAAACTATATGGAAATTCAGTTCAGTGAGCGAGCGATTTACTCGTCTTACAAACCCGTATACAATAGAAAAATTTGTATTTACCTAAGAGAGGTATTATTAAAAAATCTAGGGCAAATATCACTAAAGGGTCGATGCAAAAATGTCCTCTATCGACCAAACCCGCATTTAAAAAAATATTTTGCAATTACAATAAACGCATGACTTTGAAGAAATTATAGTTTCATCTTAAGGCAAACACATTTGTTTATTTATTTAACACGCACTTATGTTCATTTAGTGTTTTATACAGAAATTGTTCAAAATTAGTCCTCAATCACTGATGTGCTAACAAGGAGCACTAATATGTTTACAAAGATCCCCTCAATTCATATGAGCTTGTTGGCATTTCAAGTTCTTCTAGTATTTATGGTAATTAAATCAGGTCGCTGATACGTGTGAGAAACAATTTTTTATTATATACATTATAGGGTTACAATCGTATGCTTACGCAAAACAACTTTACTGTTGATTCATTTTATAGTTGTATCAATAATTATGCAGTCACGGTGTAGGTAAAAAAACATGCATCATTTGAATTTGGAAGAAGGAATTAATCTTCGTATAACTGAAGGGTTTATCTGGGATAACTCTTTCTTTATGCCTTTCGTCATGAGTTAAACCTTCAAACGATATCTTTAAAATATACTTTTAGAGCGAGTGCCTTTCGAAAGTAATTTTATCTAACCATTCTTCGATTAGCTCGAGCCCTAAAGCGCTAAAACTTTAATATGCTTACGGGGTATAGACCATAAGGTCATAGATTAGTTAAAGTTTTCACAGACTGCATGGCGTAACTGCACCGCGTACCATTTATGTATTTATATATATATTCGAGATATACTTAAGATATATACACATATATATACATATATACACATATATATATAACTCACGAGCTTAAGTAGCGGGATAGACAAAGCAATGGCCGTTTGTGTGCTAAGATCGTCGTTGCGTATTTGAAGTGTTCGCTATAACAAAAAAAATCTCCTTGTTTTAAACATCACAAATCAATACGAATCTCTTTCTGTTGTTCAAGAGCAAGATTAAAAATTAATATAGAAATAAAAACATAACCAACAATACAGAATAAGAAGAGGAAACGTACAAACATTTTGTCCGCATACATTTTAAGAGCAGTGTACCACCTGCGTATATGGACACATGTGTGTGTAATTGTATCCAGATGTTTGTGCCAAATTATATTTAGCAATTAACTTAATTTATGCAGAGTGCAAACAATACAGTTACTGACTAATTACAGTTGCTCCAAACTAATTAAATTAATGCGGGTTTAAAAAGGAGATGCACGTAATAAGCATAGCAATCATTACGTCAAACGTTACATATATGGTCGAGTGTGATGTTGCATTGTCAATACATTGACTAATTGGCATTATTTTTGCAGCGAAGTACTGGCTGCGTTTGATAAAACATTCTGGTAAACTGTAGATATGGGATCCTATTTTTCATTATTCTATGATGGGTTGGAGCACTTCTGAAACTTCACATCGTTGAAACCAAAACCGACAATTGGCATATGATGGAGCACCATCACCATAAGCTTCTGAAAGTGCCTGCTGGACTTCGGCAGCAGATTTCTTCAAAAAAACCGACAATTGGCATATGATGGAGCACCATCACCATAAGCTTCTGAACGTGCCTGCTGGACTTCGGCAGCAGATTTCTTCAAATTAAGAAACAAAAGTAATGAAAGTCGAAATTGGAATTTTTAGCGTTCCACGATAAGCCTCTGAATATCTTAATAATACTACAGTAAAAACGGTTGAGAAAGGCCAAAATCATCGAATTTAACCGTTACATACACTGGTATTTCCAATTTTACCCGTAAAAGTCCCTACCCAAAATTAAGGGAAGGTCCTAATATTTAGCCACTTTTACCAAACAGCTGAATACGACAATCAAAAGTTAAATATGTTATATGTGATTACTCCGATGATTTTTAATTTACAAAGATAATTGAAGAACTATTTTAAGTAAAGTGGAGTAAAAAAATTTAATCACTAACCTTGTCCGATAATAATGTATTTTCTTGCTATACCCAGCACTATGAGATAGGGGTATACTCATTTTGTATGTCCCTATAGTCCCTATAAAATATATATATTCTTGGTCAGCGTGAAATTCTGAATTGATTTAGCCATGTCTGTCCGTCTGGGTGTATGTGTTGTGTTCGTTGTTAGCACTCTTCTGATCTCAAAATTGAAGATATGGACTTCAAATTTGGTAGAAACATTGGAAGTCTTTGCACGCAGGTTGGTATTGGAAATGAGCCGAATTGGACAGAGCAGAACCCCTAGTGGAGCATAAACTGAACACAACGCCACCTTTCTTAACAAAAATTTGTGGGTTCTTGCTTATCACTCAGAAATTATAAAAGACAGAAGGATCAAATTTTACACATTTACGTTGCGAAACACTTTCTCGCGAAACATATCCTTTACGCTTAAAAATGGACAAAATTGGCCATGCCCAGACAAAGTTACGAACAATTAAAATTTATTTTTTGCACCTTTTTGAGGTTTTCTGCTTAGTTATCATTAGGTAAACAAGGGAGAATGCTTGAAACTATTTTGTACAAATAGTCTTTAAATGAAGATATAATATCGGTCTAAAAATGGGCTAATCCTTGGTCGATTCAATTTTTCTTAATAATACTAACGATATGGGTATAAAATGAAAGAACTTGGATAGTAGAATGCGCAAAGCATAGTGGTGGGTATGCGAGATTCGGCCACCGATTTGGCCGTCGAATATAACTTTTTTGGTCTTTCAGTTTTCTCGAATTGTATGTAAATGGGTGCATTTCGCTTGTTTTGGTCTCTTGGAACTTGGTTCTTTCATTTAAGTACTTGCACGTTTGTACCTCGTAAGTCTTCTCCATTTCAACACAGACTAACCGTGTGACAAACACATGATGATTGATTAGAATACTTTTAAATCTGGCTATAGGAAATTTTTAATAAATATTTGAATAGAATTGCCATGTATTTGCAATTGTATTGACATATAACGATTGCATGCATAGGGGAGAGCAATGCAGGTTTTTGAAATTTTGTTTTTGTTGTGAATGTGTTAGGATTGTCAATATTTGGTTGACAGTGACATATGCTGCATGATAATGAAATGGCTTTTCTTTTTCATCTCAGGCTTGTATCAAAGTTGCCTTAGTCAGCAGTTAATTAATAATTTTCTAAAAACCAAAATGCGGTCCACGCGCTGTGGTTAATTACACATCAGTTTTTTCCTTTTGGTTATAAGATTAAAGTTAAAGAAGAGCACTGTTAAACTCTTGAATTGAAATATAGTAGAAATTTTTGAAAAGTTTTTGAAAGTGTGTTTTTCAACACGAATACGCTTTAAAGTTTTGTTTGATTGCGAGAAAAAAGAAAGAAAGTAAATCCTTTGTTGAAATACAAAAAGTTTACTATGCAATCAAAGCATAAATAAGTGCATGCAGTCAAGGGAAGATATCACACAAAGAATGTTATCCTAACAGATGATAGTAGAGACGGCTTCAGAAAGACATAATAACAGGATATTGCACTTGGTTATGTAGATTTTTCATATTAAACATTGTATTCGAACAGCCGGAAGTTCAAATAAGTTTTACGAGTTACATAGAAAACCGAAGTATGCAAGTCAAAGGAGATGATAATACTTCTACGAGTATTAATGTCATACAAACTATTGGGAATTACATCATTGGTAACGCTTGCTTTAGACGCTTGTTGCTGTTAGCTGTAGCGGACACACCTGTCAATAATGTTTTTAATTTTAGTTTCAGTTTGGCTTTCAGATTATGCTGATTACCTACTGACCTGATATATCGGTAAATATCCGATGATATAATTTTATTTTCAATTACTTTGGTTAAAAAAAGTATTTTTCTGAAAACAGACATTCAGACTTAAATGCTTTGCTAACACAGAAGTTTGCCCCAATTTTTCCCACTGATGGTTACAATACGTTGGATAGTTAGCAATTTCCGTTACAATTGCCAGGAGTTTGGTTTCAACTAAGCAAGATAATAAACAATGACATTTAAAAATCTCGAGGTCCATGAAAGCGGAAGGGAATTTTGAAATATTTCCTATTTTTGTTTTCGACATTCGGACTGTAATGAATTGTTTGCATTTTTATTTTTTTTATACTTACATTAAAATTGTTTGATTAAAAAAAAAAAAAACGAAATTTTCTTGTGGTTCTAAAAGAAAACAACATAAACAAAAAAAACTAAAATAAATAAATAAATAATATGACACAGTCCGTGGGGAACGCTTTCATTTCTCTACTATTTTATATTCTTTGCAGTTTCTATGGTTGCGACGCCCCATCGGATTTAAGCTATAACTGTCTACCTTTAAGTGATGTTAAATTGAAAAATATATGTACCGGAGCTTATCCGCGGGAAGCTAAGCAGAGATATGCAGATCAGTACGTTAAACCTGGTCTCAGTTATACGGTTTTCGCGTTCAATGACCATGAAGGTTATTACATGATCGCGCATGGTTATAGTGATCTAACTACATGTGACGAGATAACTGTGACTTCGCCACGTCATATTGACTGCAATGGCCAAGATGTTTATTTAAAATCATCGATACTCCGTTGTCTTCCTTTTCATACTCAAATCGCTGATGATTTGATTTCGCATTGTTTTAAAGGTAAACAGCCAAAGGCAGCTTTTACCGCAATGTTTTATGTACGCGCTACTATCTACGAGGACGAAAAAATTATGGAAGGCGGCTCCCGGATAATGTACACTGGTTTATTTATATTTGTATTTTTTATTGTAACGCAATTAATGTAAAAGAAAAATTTGTATATTCTTATCATGCCACGTATTTAGCTAAAAATATTAAAAGAGATAGGCCCACAAATACATCAAGCTAGATGGAAATCATTTAGTAAGTAAATGAAATCGTTGTTCATATTGCGCAGTGCAGTTCGTAATTCCGAACTGAACGACCAATCAAAAGATATCCGTCATCTTAGAAAGCTTGAATCAAATGCCGCAAGTTCGTCAAAAGAACCGCATCTTCCGGTTGATGCATAAAACCTGACTCACATCTAAGAAAATATGTCTGGTAGGCACAAGTTTCAAGGTCGGCTCTTAAAAGCAACATTTTAAGCAACTTTTTGCTAAGAAAAACTTGCAAACATCCTCAGAATGGCTTTTGAGGATCTTAAAACTGTTAATTCCATTTGAGGTTAGGATAAAGTATTGCCCATATGTCTATAGAGAGGTAAGAATAATCCTCAAGCATTCACTGTTGACATTGTGTGGTTTGATGATACGAGCTGTCACAAGACCCATACCATAAGTTATTGTTTTTCTGCGCCAATTGATTTCATTGTCGCCTATGGAAGACGTAAATGCATTCAAAGCCAGTGCTTGGTTCCTTGCTAAGAAAAAAAAAACGTGCCAATGTATAAAAAGTAAAAAGTATTTCAACTAAAAGTAAAACTAAAAAATCCTTCTTATAGTTGGAATCTTCACTTAGTGGCTTTATATAAATTTGATTAAATTAATTAAAAAGCCAATTACCTATGCACCTTGAACTGGACATGTTTAAATAGACTTTGGATGTAAATATCTGATTGTTGGATGCAGATGGACCAAGGCCAATGTAAATATCACTTCAATAATACTTCAATAAATACTTTTCTTCTTAAGCCTTATGTCTCTTTCTCTTCGCTTTTGTCAAAATCAAAAAAATTTCAAAAAATAAATCTTTTTAGTATATTTGTAGTTTTGTTTTTGAAATTCGAACTAGAATGAATTATTTGAACATAGGGAAAAAAGAAATTAGAAAGAAAATCCAAATATTTTTCGATTCTTAGAGAAACCAACATAAACAAAAAAAAAAAAAAATAAATTAATATGACTTTACCTGCCGTCAGTGTTAAGAATTTTCTATTGATTTGTATTCTCTGCAATTTCTGTGGCTGCGATGACTCAATGGATTTAAATTCATGCTGTCAAGTTATACTTATACAAAAACTTAAATGGGTTATCCTGAATTTACTTGCAAACAAGAAGAAAAGGTGCAAAGCAACAGCAAATAAAGTTCTCTGCCCCCTTTTTGATTTGTTGGAGACGGACAAAGCCCATTACCGTGTGAAAGGTTTAAAAACTCGTCCTGAATGTTTTGCATTAAATATTACATCAAAGTCTGATGAGGATTACAAGTTTAATCCGTTGCCATGGAAGTTTCACTTTTGTTATTTCAGCTTAGCTTTCTAAGAACTGACGATAGGCGATAGAGGATAGATGAGCTTAACAAAGGCGGAACTCTACGCTGAGTAGTAATATATATGATCATACATTATAAGAGCTTCGACACGTATTTAAAACCGTTACAATTGGGGCAACACATATATACTGATATACTCCATGGTTTGAAAAATAAATAAACTACAACAGCGTATATGTGTATGTAGTAAAACCATAAGGAACAACAAATTATACGGAAACAAATAGATGTTGCAAAATAAGTTGTAATTGTCGATTGGAAAAAAGAAAAGTCAAACATGTAACCATCACCGAGAGGTGGCGGTTATATTCATTTTGTCAAAACGTTTCCAACGCTTAGAAGGAGGCTCCAGAGACCGCGCAAAGTATATACACATTTTTGATCAGCATCAAATTCTAAATCGATCTAAGCATATCAGTTTGCCCGTCTGTCCATCATGTAACGTCTGCTGCAAACATTCTCTTGGCCGCAAAAATGAAGCTGTCGACTTCAAATTGGTAGTTGTTGCGAGCAGGTTGGTTTTGAAAATGGTCGAAATCGGTCGAAGGACACGCTCACAATCGAGCTTCTATTTTATGATTTTTTAACAACAGGTTTCCAAAATTTTACTCTCCGATGCCGAACCAGTTATAAGCTACCATGTTATACGCTCTTAATTTTATGAATACTGGCTCTAGTCGTGCATCTGTTAGGACGTGTAACAGCTTTCTTCTCTTTCTTCCATCCAGTTTATGTGCTTCTTTTTGCTTGATTTAATGCGTTATCGTTTTCCTCTTTTAACTTAACTTGAACAAAATATAAGTGAACTTTTTTTCTTATATGTGCAAACAGGTGTCCACTGTAGATTAGAGATTAATTCAAAGTAGAATTTTTGAGATTGAAGGGTGCTTATAAACGATATTGCAATTACATTAGCACCCTTAAAATAAATTCCAATTATCCTGCAATTGGAATCCTAAACTTAATCTCTCAAGATCTTAATTCAAAATGTAGTTAAGCTTAGAACTCTAGTTAACAGTAGAGCCAAGCGGCGGGTGGTAGAAATCCATTTGATTTTTCTATTGTCTTTATATGGATTAAAAGTCTCTTATTCCCAGAAAATCACTCTCTTAAGCTTTTCTATTCCTTAATAGTGCATTTAATTGGGAAAAGTGTTTTGGAAAACTACAAAACCCCAAAGCAACGAAACTACAAAGTTCTCCTGATGTGTTTGAAACTCTTTCAGGCTGCTCTATCACTTTCATATTAATTACTCGCATAATATATATATATATATATATATAAATAGTATAAGCATAATGAGTAGTCTACTATATGCGTTATTTTCACTGCAAGCAGCATTCCCGATGCTTATGCGATAACTTAATTAGTTCAGAATTTATGGATACATTTTGTTAATATAAAATAATTATCATTTTTTCTTTCTACTATTGTTTCAATTAATGTGCAGATGTGAGTTTCAAATATGAACGGGGAAAATAGTCACTTAATATTAATTTGCTTTTTACCCAGTTGCACTAGCAATGCCATTAAACCGTTCATGCTTTACAAAGCAACAATTTTTCACCTGCCACTTTCCTATGCCATTTAATCGAAGAACGCACTTTCCCCCACGTCTTTGAATTTGTGTTTTCATCGTTTTGTGCGCGCATTACCCAGTTATTCCCAAGTCAGAAAATGAATTCATTGAATGAAATGAACCGCAATTTCCAAGCTTCCGCATGTATTGAGGTCACGACAACACGATAACCATATTTGTATGCACATATTATTTTATCTAACACTGGCCAATGTTGTAAGTTATCGTAAAGAATAGTTAAGACCCAACGCAAATAACGAACCAAAAATTAAACATTGAATAAATATTTATAAAAATACTCTTTAATAGTAGGACTTGGGACTTAGGACAATAGGACCTTGCGTCGGTAGCAGTCGACTTCTTCATATGAAAGTTGTATTGTGAACATATTGCACGCTCTGCAAATATTGTTGGCTTCGTTGATTGTTACGAATTATTTTCGGTTCGAATGTCAGAATTGTTTTGTTAGAAAAGCCTTGACTCACTTTGTCAATAGGTACTTTTAACTTAGGCTTATTGATGACTAATTGCAAGTCTTGATCTTTCTCTGAGAAGTCAGACTGAAACGAGTTGAAAGAAAATAATGTGAGGAAGAAGTTGGCAGCGACCACAATGGCAAATAAGAGAGAGATTAGCTTCAGTTCTTCTTGTCTGATGTACAAAAACTCGAAAGTCTCGTAGCAGTAATTCTTATATAATTTTTTTAAATTAAATTAATGTTTGCAAGTTATTGACAAAACGAACACTCATTCATATGCGATGTTCAACTTTTGCTACGTCTTGCAATCCTATGTGGTGCACACAAAGGTGTAGTCGTTGCCCGTTGCTTTCGCTTTCATTATCAAGAATTTTCAAATATTTACGTTTTTAATTCTGAAAAAAAAATAAATTTTTTAGTGTGGTCTATCAGTTTATACCTTCTTCTTCTTCTTCTTCTTCCTCTGTAATTCAGCAAATCAACAGCAAATGATTCATTGCGCTGAGTAAAAAATCGGGTTCATTTCTATGTTTATTTCTATGTTTCAGGAAAATTGATAAAATTTTCTGTTTTCCATAAAATTAACATTTTTCCACGATTATGTCACGTGCTAATAGCATATTCTGAAAAGTTAAATCCAGGCCAAAGGCACCTTCACTTGTTCTACTTTCAATTGCAATAATTTGCATAATAACTTCTGTTACAACAAATTCCTTATAAGCAAATGAGAAAGACGTGCAATTAATGAAAATATTTATAAAAATTTTTCGTTCTCACCGACGTTCGATTATTTATTAGTTTTCATCAGTTTTCCTCACTGTTGCTGCCCGACTCATTGTATTGCTCGCAATCAAATTATTAAGCGCTTCAGTATTGCACTGCTTTTTTTCGTGATAGTAAGATTGTTATATGAACTTGCCTGAGCATTTGTGTGTTTCGTATAGGAAATCGTAAGGAAGAAATGAAAGTCATTTAGCAAATTACGTTTCTATGAGAATGAATGGCAAATTCCTGTTCCTGTTTGACTGCAGTAGATGGGACAAACGATTATATGACATATGTCCGCACGTGGTTGCGTGCTCAGTCATTATGTACTTGAAACGAAGTTGAACATGAACAAATGGCATTTTAGCTTTTTTTTTGTAACCCCCAGCGAAGGACGGTGGTGTAGTCATTTTGTCAAAACGTTTGCAGCGCACACACAAGGAAACTTAATACATTCTTTAAAATATTCGGACATTCGGACTTGATCTAGGCAGATTCGCTTGCCTATCCCGTCCATATCTTATTCATCTGCGTAGCCTCTGGGGTAAATACTCACCTCAATACAAAGCTTAACATACCAGTTTCAAGTTAGGATCAAAGGATACACTTACGCTACATGATGGCCTCTACTCTCTGAGTACTATGGGTGCTTACCCGAGGAACTTGTGCACGTCCATTTTATATTATAGAATATCGAAGTTTAGTCTTTCGTTTTTGTGTGGGTTGGTGTTCAACACAGAGGAGAAAACGTCATAAGATTCGGTCACAACACAACACAATTTTTTCAAAGGCTTTGTTTAGGAGTTTTTATAAGCAAATGATGGCCTAAGCGTTTGAAAGAATATTATGTTTGTTTAGACTTTCGGACATATTATCAAGAAATGGAATGTGATATGCGACAAGCACATACACGCACCATATAAATCCCTTTTAAGATTTGAACAAAGACAACCAACCTAACGTAGTTATTTAGCTTAAATAGTTTATCTGATGCGTATGTTTCTATACCACAAAATTGAACAAATTGTGTGAGCAATGAAGATA
>CCAG010022123.1:0-45696 GCA_001077435.1 Glossina morsitans morsitans | reverse complement strand
ATTTATCCAAGTGCAGCTGTTTGTAGGTGTATTGCAAAGAACTTTAAAACCCTTCAGAAAAATCGAATTTCATTACTATATCCAGAATTTATCACTCCCCCTAATAATGTCGTTCAATTATAAATTACTTTAGCATAGGCGCGAACCTAGGCGTGTGAAGATACCACACCTTTTGGCTACGTACGTTGGTGGGCTAACTTCACGCCAATAATAATTCTATGCATTCATTAAAATTTGTTAAAAAAATTGTATTTCATACACAAATGTGTCAAAGCAAACAAATCATACTCAACATAAACAATTTCTATAATTTACACAGTCATACGTAACATTTTATACCTACAAATATACTAAAGATGTACTTACTTAAATATAAACGCAAATATATGAACCCTGCATGTCGGTAGTATGCGACGACGAGCACAGAAGACATATAGAACCAACAACAACAACAACAACAACAACAACAACAACAACAACAACAACAACAACCAAATCTGCTTATAAAACATGAACTTGAATTGTACTGCTCATGCTTTTCAAAATCAACATGTATGTGTGTGTGTGTGTGCATGCGCCTTTAAATGTATGACAATCTATGAAAATGTTCACATTGTATGTGGTGTGCTATGAAGAATGAAACAACAACAGCAACAACAACAACAACAACAAGAGATGTACTAGTTACATTCTGTATTTGTTATAAATTCATAACTGTGTGCATACATGCATACATTTGTGTTCAAGTGCAGACACAAAAATAGCAGGAAACGAATGTTTAGTGTGGCAGCCGTAGCGTTTTGGATAATACCGTTCAAGCTTTCATGAGTATTTAGGCAGGCAAAATTGTGCGATCTTCGATAGGCCAGTCTCGGAATGAAACAGTTTCAGAAGCGGTTTTTTCCTTATAGACACAAAAACACAATAATAATAAAAACAACATAAGTTTATCGCTTTATTTTGCGATAAATAAAAAGCGCTGCAATTAACCTAAAATAGCACTGTAGAGGCGTTTCTACAATTTATGCCTATTTGTTGTTGCCAGCAGTAGTGTGTGTACGTAATTGCAATAATACGGAGGACAGACGGACATATCATGGGCAAAGCTGTATGCATTTAATCATTAGAGACCACCTGCTGCAAACAGTTACTGCCGGTACGCCCGGTACGCCTTTTAGCATTTTCCGTTTAGTGACGCACCAAGTACAAAGCAAACGTGTCTCTTATTAATCAGATCATCTGTACTAGAAACTGACGGCTTTCGTAATCGTTTCTCTTTTTATGCCTGCATTTGTAATATGTGTACGTTGCGTGTCGTAGTTTTCTTCTTTCTGGTTCCCATTGCAGCTAAGTGCTACAATAAATAGATTTTCATTTTCTGTCTGTCTGTGTGTGAGTGTGTGTGTTTATGCGTCTTGCATATTTAACAGTTTTGGTTGCCCCCTCTTTGAAGGTCGTTGCTAGATAGTCTGTTTTCTTTTTTTTTTCGTTTGCGATTGCACACAAGTAAAATTTAATTAATTCGAAAATTAACTAAAGTCTTTTAAGCAGAGAGACAAAAAAAACATTCAAGGGCTTAAGTATTCTAAGAGCAAGTTAGCTAAGCGAAGATGTTTTTTTTTTTTTTGATTTCTGTAACGAGTAACTTTTTTTAATGCGTTTAAAGGTAAGGCCATCACATCAATCATATCTCTCAGCAGTCACGAGGGAATCCCTTTAAAGATATTACCCTTAATTAGTGTAATTATGAAATTTTTGTGCAATGAATATTTTGTTTTTGGCCATGAGGCTAAACACAAAGATATGTATTGTGGCATTGTGATCGCTCAATAGTCACAAGGGTCGATAGTCGATGTTTTGATTTCGATATTTAGAAAGAATTGTGAGCATACGAAAAAGCTCTGTTACCATTTTTGCTATAAAACAGATTTGTTAAGACTTGTAAACCATCCAAGCAGAAGTGCTTTGTCACCTATGATGTTTAAGTAATGTTGCTCGGAATACGGCTAAAAGCCTTAAAGAATTGTTGTGAAAACTTTCTTTCTTACTTTGGACGAATTGAAGTCGAATAATTGTGTTGTCGTGATAAATGAGATCACATGGTAGTAAACGTGACTATTATCCGTAATTGAAAATTTACAAAGTTAATCTTAAATTTTCGAAAATTTTACAAATGCTGTCGACATAAATATAGATTTTATCTAAAGCTTTTTCAATCCAATTAGTTAGCTGCTCATGTGACGGCCTCTACTATATATAAGTTAAATTTTTGGGGATCTTCTAAAATGTGCACCTAATGTCCACAAATCAATCTAATGATTTAGCTCTTCTTCGATATCTTGAATGTGACCCGTCGTTATTACCCTTTTATTTTGGCACAAAAAAAAAGCAAAAGTCCGATATCATTTTTTTCTCATATGGGGTAGTCTTTAAGACTTTACTATAGTAAGCAACAGATGTGAAATAAATACCGATTTGAAGCTTTGTTCACAAAGGGTGTCAGAACAGCGTCTAAAGGATAGCGCTGCCAACTCGATAGTCTTCAGGATGACGAGCTGCAAGATGAACATATCGTTTTTATTTGTGCTACGCATTTAAAAAACAAAGCAGTTACCCGCTTCCAAAGGTCTGCTTTCTACCTACAACCTTTTTAAACATATGCTGAATGTTTTCAGATCATTTCCTATAGTTTTTCAGTCATTACCTCACCAACGGCATGCGGCAAAGATGAAATAAACTTGTACGAAAATGCGAGAAGATTTCTCGAGTGCTCACATGCATGCATAGCAAATGATAAATGATATATAGTAGAATCCACGAAAGATTTTCAAGCCTTTTTCCACTAACAATACAATCGAGTGCGTTGGGTTGTTACGCTTATTAGCAAAAGTATGTTAGTATCCTCATCCGTTATTATATATATATATCGGGCGTATGTGAGCGCAGGAATGTGAATGAATGTATGTCTTCATTTGTTTAAACGCTCCAGTAGATGACTTTGCCGGCAGCGATTGTCATATTTTCTTGGCATTGCCGCTATTATTCTCTGCGCAGTTGTCCTTATTTAATTGCATGAAGACATTAAGATGCACAACGTGGCGCACAGCATTACATCGCACTACATCGCATCGCTACATATCATTTCACCCATTCACATTGCTTACACACACTCACAAACACACACACCCCAATACCCCCTCCCCCATCCCTCTCGCGTAAAAATAGAAGAAACATAAAGTCATTTTCACATTTGACATCTTTGACGCGGCATGGTACGGTAATGTTAAATAGCAATGAAGTAAAAGAAAATAAGCAAACAAAAATATGTTTTTTAAATACATTTTTACAGAAGCATTCATTGCTTATTCATATTTTCCTTCTGTTTTTTTTTTTTAATGAATAATTACGTTCATAAGGGCACGATAATATTGTTGTTATTCTCGTATTAATGACATGATAATTGTTAACAGTTTTTGTTTTGTTTATATGTTTTTTTACATTTTTTTTCTAAGGAAATTAAAAAAAGGAAAATATTTTTTATTTTTCATTCTTCATTTCCGCTTTTAATTAATTGCAGAACGTCAGCTTGTAATGTTTACAACAAAAATCTCTTTGGTGTATAGGGTTGGGTTGTTTGTTAAATGTGTTGGATGAAAGGTATACGTAGCGCCTCATTTTTTCCCTATATACGATTACATCGCCACCGTTTTCTGTATAGGGTAATGATACGGTCTCTTCTGAAAGTATACCACAAAGTAATCAACAAAATGCATTAAAAGAGGCAGTGTTCCTGTGCCATGATAGTGCACACCCTCAGGCAGTCTTCTGATTGGGACATGGTAAGGTTGTCAGAAGCAACCTTGGCCGAAATCCAAAACTGACGACTTCCATTGTCGTCCGAGTCGAGGGACTGACCATTTCCGCGAGTGATGTTTTTCCTTCTTCTCAACGGGCAGCCAACCGACCAACACGCCGTCGTGCAAGAACGTGGATTTTTCTTTTGTTTTTTCTTCTCAAGTGCGTAAGTCAGTCAAGAAGTAAAGAACAAAATTTCATAACGAGCGAAGTGATCCCTAATAAATATATTTCTTGTGGGAGGGATACCGGGAGCCCGGTGAATTAGCCCCGGTACCAGAGTAGCGGCGGAAACTTGCCTCGCAAAGTATTTCGATAATTCTGGGACTCTTTTAATTTTCTTCTAAAGTTCGACTGCTAGCCGTGGTGAACGAATCAAAATTTGCGAAACTGACATTCTCTACATTCAAGACAAAAATCGCAAACAATGTAGATTTGTGCGTTATCAACAATTACTTAACGTATAAATAAAATTATTTGTTTTGAACGAATTTCGATTAATCGCCACTTCATTTGTGTAAAGTGAAAAAACAAAAACAACAATCATCTAATTGTGCTATAGTTTGTAAGGAATCATTGCAAATACTTCTCCCTTTTTAAGTGTTCATTGAAACTATTGCAACCGCATTACGTTCATTTTTTGTAAGCGTCATGGAAGAAGTTTCACCGAAAGTATGTAAACTTAACGTTTAACGTTCCATCTAATTTTTAAATATTTCGTTATTCAAAAATGCCAATGCAAAGAAACAAAGAAAGGATATGAAAATAAGTTCCAATTTAATTATCAAAGACAACTACCAATTGCCTTAGCAGAGGCCTGTAGACGCCCTAACATAGTTCTGTTAAGTAGCTACGATAAGATTTGATTTGGAGGTATACTCGGTCCAAGTTAGCGAACGATCTGTTAGGACGTTTACAGAGCTCTGTTACGGCAGTTGGTAAGTGTCTTTGCTAGTTTAATTAGAATTTATATTCACAGCCTCAAGCAAAGATATATTTAAAAATAGTCCATGAAGATCGTATGAAATGTTCGATCAGTTCCGCCATTTCTATTTAAATATTCTGTTTTTTTTCGCGATATTTCATTTAGAGAATTGATTTTTTGAATTCAAACCAATTTTTCTCAATCTGAAGCGCTTAACTATCGATAAAGAACTTTTGAAGTTAAAATATTTATTTTTCTTTAATTTAATTGAAGCTATAGTGTGCTTTTGATTCGCCCTAAAATCTATGTAAATCTGAGGTAGGAAATCTACCAGTTGTCAGGTGCTTGTTATCAACTCATACAATCACTTTTAACAAATTTACAGACGATCGCATGTATGGAGCTGTTTACAAAGTTACTATCAACTTAATGTATATGTGCTACGGCTTGTTGGGACTAGAGATAATATAATAGAAGCCAGAAGAAGAAGGGTATAAGTATGCGTGAGCATACGTAGATTGACTGAAAAATCTACGGCCTGAACAAGGAAACGGCTTCACTTGTCCAAATCCAAAATGCAAAATTTGGCGGCGGAATTTTAGGTTTGCTGTAGTGAAACATGTTTGTTCCAAGGAATCTACCGACAAATACATCGATTAAGTTCACTAAATCGCACTGGACGACAGTTAAATTATTTCTGGACAGATAGCTGAGGCTGGTGCTGAGACGGTTGCTGCATGACGCATGACTTCACGTTGGTAGCAGGGTGTTACTCACTGGAGAACAAAAATATCGAAGAGCCTAGACCTACGATGGCAAAGCCGCATAAATGAAAGTTCAATTCCCTGCCCCACTTGCCGTATTCTCTAGACTATTACCTCTTGACAGATCTTAAAAAGAATGCCCAAGTAAAAAGATTTGCATGAAATGATCAGATCATTGTGGGAACAAAGATTCGTTTTAATGGTATTGACAAAATCATTCTGAAAAAACCACCGATATGTTAGGAAACCCTTGGACTGATTGTATCGTCATCACTTTTAAAAGAGTCTAGATTGATAACTGAAGAATGAATTCTTTTTTAAGTCGGAAACTTTTCAGCCATCCCTCGTATACATTTATCTCCACCGCATGCTTTACAGATTATATGATATCAATATTGAACCTAAATTTGTTTTATTCGAAAAATATTAAATTAAAATATTAGGTGTGTGCGTACATATTGCAGTTTAGTGTTACGGATATTTTCTACTCTGGTTTCACAATCTGAGTTCGAGCGGAATCACGCTGAAAAACCTATTTTGTAGTGCGCTGTATCTTCGGACATCGATATTAAAGGTTTCCTGGACTTGCGTTGCCTCCTTTCCACTTCGGGTAGAGTGTCGCGTCACTCGTCACTCGTCATGTTTTATTAGTTGACAAATTATGGTTTATTCTTATTTTCTGACTGATTTCTTAAGGTTATCGTGGGATAACCGGACAGACAGAAACCGTTCACTAAAGGAAATTAATCAGTAATTACGAAAGGAATGTCTACTGGGATTTGCACATTCCATTAAACACATTCTATTACGTTTTCGGAGCCAGAGCATTCACAGAACCATCCCATAATGTTTTTAAGCATTTGCTTCTCTTGAATGAAATCTTTATTTTCTCGAAAAATAATTATTTACTCATCAATATCGGTTTTGCCCCTTGAAACTATGTTAGATACAATACATCTATGTTAGCGCTTTTTCCAATCCTAGAAGCGCATCAGATAAGCGCTTTTTGGTATAGCCTTGAGTCCTCCCAACGATATACAGCCTTTATGTGGGTATATCCGGGTTTTTTTCATTTTTGCTGAGGAGGAAAAAGCCGTAGTCGTATATTTGTTATTTTTATCCTACTTTTAGTGGATTGAGAGGGAGTGGAACTATATATGTTGTAAGAATGTGTTGTTTTCACTTTAGGTAAATAATTAATATTTTGTGGCGTAAAGTCAAAGGTATAGATTGGATCATGCGAACCTAGCTTGCGCGAAAATTTTATATGAAATAGAAAGAGCGTTGGACGGATGTGACTAAACACACTTATAGATATTTATACTAAAGAGGAATACAAAGCTCAAGCGAATTTCAATCGATTTTCTCAGGGACAATAATGTTTCCTAAAATTTGATTATGACGACTTTTACTTGAACAAAGCGGAAAATGTACTCGTGTCAGTCCCCAGTTAGAGACAAAATGTGGATTTAATTAAATTCCTTAATTGAATTGAAACGTTTCATATCGAAAAATTTGTTTTTCCTTTTTCTGCTATATTTAGCACTTTATTGCTGCTGCTTCAGATCGTTGTCTTATCAACCACAGCAGCTTTGATGATTGATTAAGTAAAACATATAGAAAGCTTTATTCACTTTTGAGCCGATGTTGATAAGTTAAAGCGATACGATTTAAAAAAGAGAACTTTCAAGTCACATATATGCTGCATTTACGGGGGTCTTTGATGCACAATTTGAAAAGGCGGTGCGGTATAATTTTACGATTTCCGCTATGTATTCGAGAGATGAAACAAATCATATAGTCCTTTGCAAACAATGTGTGTTCGAGGAGGATTTTCCTTTCCGAGAATACATACATACCTCTAAAGCATCCTTATATGGCATAATAGTCTGTTAATATATATTCAAAAGGGTTATAAACGAAACAAAAACAAAAACAAAAAAAGCACTTATTTTAATGAACACTTGTTAGTTTCTTGGAAAAATCCAATATTTAATTACAGTATTATATATATATATATATCTTCACACAAACTTTTATAGTTTTATAATTTTCTTATATAAATTATTCGCCTTTTTCATAAAATCAATTTAATATGAAATTGAAAAGCTTTTTTTCATTTTATTGAAACAAACAGAACTTCTCACACATCGTAAACGCATGCAATAGTATTGAAAATATTGAATGCAATGCAATATAATAACGATTTTATTTTCTTAAGAAGAAAAATTTTTTTTCATAAACACGTCTCGTTCGTAGAGCGTCTATTTAAAAACTGCTGTGTATTGCGTTAATTCTTGGCTGATCACCAGTTGAAAAAACAAATATATATATATATATATGTATTATAATATAAATCTCTGCGAAATTATTCTATTAACTTTACCGGTTGGTTGGTTGATTAGCTCTCTTAGAAATTGTCTTTATGTAAATCATTACAATGTATTGTTTTGTTTATTTGTTTATAAACATTTCCGAATACAGCGTGGAGCGGGTAAAATTAGCTAACACATGCATTTAAGGGAATTTTCTATGTATATATATAAATATATGTGTGTGAGAATACGCGTCTATTCGTGTCAATATAATTTTCAAAATCATATATAAAACAAGTGAAAACGCTCCCTATTAAATACCCTACGCCAAAATGACAAGTGGTTCGATCCGAACAATTATCAATAGCATATCAAAATGTTCCAAAGTTTCCGAGCTATAGATCGATTTAGAAAGTGATTCCTCATCGATGAATATAATAAAAGTTGGCTCTACCGCATGTCCTTCTGGTTGCTGGGTGCACAAACTTAACATACTCTTGTACCACAAGTGTTGTAGGGTATAACAAATGATAAAAACGTCTTTTCTCTTTGATGCAGCAGTAAAATGGTATGTAAATGATAGGTGTCTTTGCTACTTAAATTCGAATTTATCTTCACGCCCTTCAGTAAAATGACATTCAAGTGCAGAAAATAAATGATCTGCCGTCCCTTTGCACACAAAACTTTGAAAAAGATTATAGTAAAGTAAGTAAAGAGTTTTCGAAAACAATTCTCACATATGAAGACAAAGAGGAAATATCCACGGAAGCATTTACGGAAATTCAAAGGGAAGCTTTTCAACTTGTTCTTTAAGAAAATGAAAAATAAACCAAGTCCTCATAGGAAAAGAAAGAAAGGCTTTTCTCTGTATGTAAAGCTAATGTATCTACTCCTTCCATAAAATGCTTCGACTCTAACCACATTATACTCGCATGCCATGTCCATCTGTGTTAAACTTGGATATAAAATGTAAATCAAGACAATGTGTAACATCATATATCGACACTCCGTATTGTGCTATCCGAGTGACGCCTGTATGTACATCTTTGATTGTCTCTATTTCATTTAATTTTTGTCCATTTTTCTTGAAAGTATTTCACATCTTTCTCAAAAAGATTGATTCTTAGATAAGCTGACAAAACTAATTCGTTACCCCCGTTTGATAACTGTCTCTCTAATGAGTACATAACTGAACAAATATGCCAAAAAATGAGGAAAGTGGAAGCAAAAAGTAAAAACAGGCAGTAGAATAGCAACCAAGAGCAACAAAAATAGAAAAGGGGAAGCGGAAGTACTTGTCCAGCTCAGTTACATTTTACTTTTTTTTTGTCTTTTGTGTAGCCGCTTAAAAAAGTTTATAAAAAAAAAACACAATTAAAACAGAAAGGAAGACAACAAAAATTTGCTGAGTACATTTCATTCACTATTTAAGATAATCACGTCTTAAGAACGTACGAACTTTGAAACTAAAAGAAAAACTTGTGAATTTGTTGCTTTTCATACCCATCGTCGAGAGATGAGGGATATATTCAAGGGGTATATGCAAGGGCCGAGCGAGAAGAAAGCTCCAGAGACCCGACAAACTGTATGTATTCTTGATCAGTATTACATTCTGAATCGATTTAAGCATCTTTGTCTGTCCGTCTGTACAATGTGCTTTGTGAATATTCTTGTGGCCGCAAAAACGAAAGTATCGATTTGCCATCTAGCGGAAACATTGGAAGTGCCTCCACGCAGGAACCTCTCAAGGTTTTAAAGTAAACCTAGTCATCCCGTAATTTTCATGAGCGTTTCTCGCGAGCATAACTTTGTATCTTACCTTTTAAAGCACTCATGTTTTACGCCTACCTGCAGGACTTCATTTTTCTTGATGATCACATTAATTTAGTTAGTGGACCCCGTTTTAATCTTAAAGCAAAAAATGTTCATTTCACTTTTAAAAGCTTCTTTTTGTGGGCATTGAGTGAGGCGTATGAGTAATATTAATTAATCGTATTTTTTCATACGTTTAAAAGGATTTACATGTATGTTAAAGGTATCAAAAAAAAAAAAAAACCTCGTGCAAGTGAGCATTAAGGCGTTGTGTGCTCCCCAAGTGAAGTCTTTGGCATTTAAAATAAATGTACAAAATGTACAAAAATGTGATGGAAACTTTTTGCGTACAAAACTTATTTATCATATTTTAAAGATAAATGAGCGTAAAAAAAAGAAAAGGCGTGCAACACAGGTGTAGACTGTTATGCCAACTTCAAGTTCGTCAAATTGGTATATATGTATATAAATTAAGCAAAAAGGATGCCTACGCTAACATAATAAGTTGTGATGAAAATTTCCCCATCATTTTCATAAAAAATATTTTGAAAAAAAGTAGTTAAAATGTTATAGTTGGCAAAGGTCGACTCTCTGCAACAGATCGCCTTCACCTCTTTTCGTTATTAAACTTAAAAAAAAGCGTGGATTTCGTGAGGGAGGAAGCTTATGTTTGTTTGGTAGAATGGTATGTCCATAGAATTCATTTTTCCTAAATTTCATCTTTGAGTCTGAATGCCAGTCGAGCAGATATTACTAAAATTATTGTAGAATAGTGACCTATAAGGGTGAACGCAAAAGTACAAAGCAACTTAAATCGATTCTGAAAATCATCCCAAATCGATTAGTATACTAAAAAGGGGTGAGTGCATCTCAAGCTGTTGTAGAAACATTTGTACACCCTTACCACAAGTGGTGTAGGGTATAAAAACAGCAAAAGTAAGCTTCATATATTTGGTCTTGCTGGCGCTCGCACGTTTCTTTAATTTTTTTTTTTTTTTTTTTTGTAATAAACAAGTTTTGTTTGGATATTTTAAACATTATTTCTCAATAACCTTGACTTGGCTACGTCTGTTTGAATGTCGTGGTGTTTTGCACGCTTCTGCCACTTTTATTGCTTTAGTCATTTGTAGTACGTTGGTTTGACAATGCCATAAAAACATTCGCCATGACATTGCTACACGTTGTATGTCTTAGAGCATGCGGCTTCTAAAATAGTGACACTTTAACTAAAGTCATGGACGAAACATTCTTTCGCAAATAGTTTTGCGATTTGTTGTTGTTGTTACACAATTTTGCTCTATGCTTTCCTCATTTGCGCTCATCCACGGTTCGTTTGCCTATAGGGTTTTTTTTTTCTCAATTATTTTGAGGCTTAGAGAGACAAATTGTAATTATTATAGCAATGTTTACGGTTTACGGGTTAAAGCATAATAACTTTTTAATTAAATCTTTGATTCGATGTACTTTTTAATAATAACGACGGATTTTCTTTTCTAATTTCTCACTACACGTTACCCTTGTCGTAATTACATTAAAGATTCTTTTCAGTGCTTAACAATTATGGTTAGGAAAATCTTTTCACATAATTAAGCATCATAGTCCGCATCATGGGTTTTGATGTGCGGTTGTAAAGGCATTTTTATAATGAAAATTATACCACGGACTCCGTGATACACAATCATTGTAGAAAATCGAACATTAAGCTGCTGGTAAGCTAAGAGAGAAAATTTGCAGGCCATGCAAAGGATTAGTCTATTTTATCAAGTACCGGATATTTAAGAAGCTAACACGATTTGAGTAACTTTTAGGCTGTTGGCACTTACAGGATTTCTGCGACGTGCTCGAGAATAACGAACTGTTGCAACTAATATATATTCCCCCTTTCACCTAATCTCTCTATCTATATCTTTCTCTCACCTATCTCTCCCTGCCTTTCTCTCTCTCTCTTTCTGGCTCTCTCTCTCCCTCGGCATTTTTCTCTCTTTCTCTTTCTATTTTATTTGCTTATCCATGTCAAGACTTTTACGATTAATTATTTATAAAGAATTAATTCTTTAATAAGAATTAAGATCGATCCTCAATGGGAGATGGAAAGTCTTTTGCTGCTTTTATTTAGAGTAAATGATGTTCGGCTAGGCACGTCATTATACTTTGCTTTAATGCGTTGCTTTTTTCTTCAGCACAATATCTGAGAGATTAATCTTTCTTTTAATTGTAACACCACTCAGTTGTGTACCATTTGATGGATACAAGGAAAGAAAAACAAAAAACAGATAGATAAGTTGTGTAGGGTATAATCATACTATACTATAATGTAGGCTATAATGAATAAATTCATTAAAAAAAAAGAACAAGTAAGAAGAATTATATTCAGTCACTGCCGAATCTTTTACACCCGTGGCCCTTTTTTTTGAAAAAAGCAAACTAGAAAAAAAAAAACCGTGGACGAGTTTTTACATTTTTGCACTGTAGAATTTTGTAGAGAATACACGTGCCAAATATTTATCGTTGTATTTGTTGTAAGAAAAAATTTCTCTTCCATATATCTCAGTTTACATTGGCCTATGAGTATGAAAGATTTTTTTTTCTTCACTTCATGTTCACCAAAGACTTTACACCGACAGTCAAATGGGTAGACGGACATGCTTAGATCGTTTCAGACTTTAATACTGGTGAAGCGTTTGGACGAAGCGAATATGCCACCAACTATCCAGTGGCGGGTATTAAAACTAAAATAGACTACGGAAAACTTGTTATTACTCTCTTCGTCAGATATGAATGGAATGATGCGAGAAGGAACTTTTGTTGTTACTTACATCTTGACATTGAACTGGTTTTAGTATCCAATCAATGGTATGGAACTTATTAAACATTATAACACGGAATTTATGTAGTTTTGTTATTGCTGTTGTTTTTGCAATTGTTGTTTGTTAGAGCCACTCACACAAAAAATTGTGTCTTCAAATACTCCTACAGGCACAACAGCAAAAGGTAAACACACACTCTCATAGAAACAGTTAGGAGACCACGTGAAGAGCTTAGTCCCGGCTTTCTTCCAAATTTAAAAACGCTTAAATGCACACATGGGCAATGGCAAACAGCATAACGGTTAAAAGTTGTTCGAACCGCTTTGGATGTCTGGAGAAAAGACTCCAGAACTCTGAGAGGGAGAACCTTGAAAACGTTGTTCCACTTGTGGCTCTTTAACTTTAACTTTTGGAAGAATCTTTAAACTTTACTGTGTGTACGATGATATACATGAATATATATATATATTTATATATAAACTTTAATTATTATTATTATTATTACTATTTTTTATTGTTATTGATTTACTGTAACTTTCCTAGGTGCGGATTTGTTTCCCTTCTTCTTTTTTTTTCTCCACTACTTTTTACACACTTACGTACATACAGTATATACTGTAAATATATTTTTACGGACTTGGCTTGAAAATCGATTAATTTTTTGAGTTTTATTTCTTATAAGATTTTTTTTTTTTCAAAACTTTCTTTTAAATAAATATGAATTTTTTTTTTTAATTTTAATAATTTTTCAAATTTATTCTTTGGAGTGAATATTTTTCATTTATTTCACTTGGTGAACTTTTATGTGTGTATTTATTTATTCACCAAAATGCTGAAAAAATCGACAGCCGTTTAACGTTTTACGTTCTGCAACATATGAAAAACCACGAAGAACTGAATAAACAGCAAAATTGTGTGCAAAGTTGAAAATGTCGATAGATAACTGGAAGGTAATGTTGCTTCCGACCGTCTATCGCTATGCAGAGAATGTTTTTTCTTCAACTATTTTATCATGTTTTGCTAAAAACACACTAAAGGGCAAATCATTAATTACACGTAAATTAAACTTTGCGCAATTTTACTTAATGACGAAGACATTAAACTCTTTCTCGCAACTTTGGAAACATCAGAGAAATTTTATAGTTTTCCCGTAAAACAACATATGTACTCATGATCAACACCTATACCTTGAATTGTTCAGCCTATTTACTGGTAAACAACGAGGCGAGCAAGAAGAAGATCGGCTTCTTCTTGATTAACACAGACTTAATGGGGATTCCAATTGAACGCTCGAATTACCGCAAGATCACATAACAGCAGCTGATATTTTCCCTCATTGGCTTGTGCGGGTGTATTCATAGCAAATGTTTGTGTGCATCAAATTTAGTAATAAGTTAATGTGTAATTTAAGATTTGCTCTCTGCTCGTGAAGACCATTACGAAGAAAATCGTTGAACGATCCAAAATAAAATCCAAATTCAGAGTCAAATCATATCCATTTATTGTTCTTTCGGAACGATTTTTTAAGGCTGGGCGGTAATCACATATGAAAAATTTAATTCTAGATAATTATCAGCAAACACATTACCTGCCTGATCTTTTTCTAGATTTTTATTACTTGCAATCAGATCTTGTGGCACCAATTTGCAATAAGTTCCTAAATATCTTGAGTGTTTGCCTGATTGACCTTAAAATGAATCTTTTCGTATGAAAGCCTAAGAAGATCTTTAATTAATTACTTGAAAGAAAAATGTTTCCACTCCATGTAAACTTTTGTCGTCGACGAACAAGTTCTTCAATTCCATTGTTTCAGAAATATTTCCAAGCATTAGCTTAATATATTAGTAGCAGATTTCCTAAAGAACAGCCGATTTTTTCCTAAAATTTTTTTTTAAAGTCTTATTATGAATTTTTACATATATTAGGTAAAAAAGTATTCGTCACTTCTATCCCCCAGTGTATGCCAGTTTCTTTCATATATTTTACCACCGTTTGTTAAACTCAAGTACTACTCTCCGGCATTTAGGAAAAGCAGGAATTAAATGAGAGCGAGAATTCTCGAAAAGAGTTAATCATATTGACTTTGATTTAATAACTGAGAGAGAAACTAATATACACTAAGTTAGTTTACACTAAGCTCTGCACACTTGTAGGCCAAAATGCATATGTCAATATATACCGTTTACCAATTGCACTTTTATTCCTTAAGTCTATTTTATAAATATTTGTTTCTTAAATGCTTTCCGAGCGAGAATCCAAATTTATGTATAGCCTGGATTGCATTGGGGACATTGTTAATACTTATAACTTTTTTGCATATGTCCGTTAAGCGATCAGATGAACACATGAAAAAAATCCTTTGAAGAATCCTAAGAACTCGAAATGATATGTAAAAGGAATAACATTTAGTTAAAAATCTAACTGTAAATTACTGATGCATTCGGAACCACTTCCACTTCGATGCCTGTTTAACATTAAACTGAGTATTAGTTTATTTCTTCGTAGCACACTTGAAACTTCTTACCAAGTTTGGGGTAAGAAATGAACTCTGTCTTGCTCGCAACTGGTCCTAAATCTCCTTGTATATATATATATATGTCCAATAAAATTGTTTCAATTATCCCTCCTTTTCTTCACTTTCAGTCGACTTAGCGAGTCAGCATATATCGAACGGAGAAGTTCGAAACCGGAACCATTGTTTTCATCTCTACCATGCTGTCTTCATCTTAGAGAGAAATCAAGTGATTATTGTTTACATTCTGTTATGAAAATGCATGCAGCCAAGATAAAAATTGACTATGAATGCAGGCAATAAGCTATGTATTCCACAATATGCAAAAGGCAACCATTTTATATTTTAACATTTGCTTTTACGTCATGGATGGGCATGCTTTGTGTTCAGCTCTCTATCTGGCTACCTGCCTAATTTTTGTAAGTTTTTCCGACTGCGATACTTTGCAACCCTGCATAGTTAAACGAGAGTGAAATAAAAGGTCCTTTGTATGTCTTTCGAAGGACTATCCTCTTTGATCGAAGCGAAAATTGAAATTGCTTCATGTAAAGCTTTCGCTTACCGCTCGCAATTGTTTCTACGAAAATTGAACCTTTTCGAATTTGGAACACGTAGATCTTCTTTTTGGATACCTTCGCATGTAAAGATATATATGCCAAAAATGATTGCCAATGTTTTATAAGAACTATGGGGATCTAATATGAAGCACGCGTCTTCTTCTTAGAGCGCACTTCATGTAAAGAAGCCCTTCAGAAAAAGATTTAATTTTTAATATTTTATGTTGAACATTGGTCCCTAGTAAAAATTTAACAAGAAAACGAATGGCAGGGGGCTTACCTTGAAGCCCATATATGGAGAAAAAGTCTGTTATAAATATTTGTTTAAATAAAAAGGGCGTTAGCGCAGTGTAGGATATCTAATTGTCTAAAGGCATTGCCAGACTATAATAATGTGTTTGCTTGTTTATTCCGATTTTTTAAACATATTTTAAAATAGAACTAACATATATATTCACACAATATTTTTGTTGTATAATGCGCGTATACTGAGCGCTAAAACATTGAAAACCCCTACAAGCGTCTACTAAGAAACATAGAAAACCATTATATCATTTATTATGTAAAAGTCGATATAAATATTTCTTTGAATTACTAAAAATTCCATCGACTGACACACACTGACATTTAATGAAATACTTTACTATTAAAATGCATAGATTTAATTTCGGTACGATTTTACGATTGCGACAAATCAGTATAGGTCTACCGAAGACACCTGAGTGAATAAAAAAATCATTCACACTGTGAACCAATCAGTTTGCATTTAGCATTGACCACAGTGTAAACCACCCAATAATTCCATACAGTATAGAAAATAGTCCGTGGTAGTTGCGTCGACTGTAATGAAGTGAGAAATAGCTTCATATAGTGGTAAACCATCGAGGTCGAGATTACTGGGTATCAGAGATTCACTCTAAGTCGATTATAATAACTTTCTGGTGACTTAAATGAACAAATATATATAAATATGTATTTTATTTTATTAATTTTTTATATATTTTTATTAAGTTACTTTTATTGCATGATAGTTCCTTTTTCTATGTACATAATTTAGAAGGGGTTTGTTTAAAGAATTAAATGTACATTTAGTTTAAAAAATAGTCATATCATATTGAATTCAAAAGATAAAATGCGGTTAATGTAAAAGCGTGTTTTCATAAAGCCTACAACAAGGAATAGAAGGCGATACAAGTATGTATATGTGTGTACGAGTTATCTATTAAACACAAATAGTAGTAATACTTAATTAGATATTTTTTGATTTCCGATTTCCGAGTTTCACAAACTAAATTATAGGTAACAAAAGTTTAGAGCCTAGTCAAACTAAATTAAAGCTTCTTAAGAGTGATTTTCGTTAGTTTTTAGATAGAACATGTTTTTTCTCTCTTCATAAGCTTGTTTATTTCTACTTCTTCTTCATCTTCTTAAATAGCATAAAAATTTTTTCCAAAAATATTTCGTTTATTTACTGATTTTGTTACATCAGTATCATTGCATTATCTCTATGTGTGAGTTTCCTTTTTCTTGCCTTTTTTTTTTTGCCAAATGTTTCATTACATATATTATTTCTTTTTTTTTTAGTAATATTTAAAAAAAGCATTGTTTAATTTTAAATGCTTTGAAATCAATTTTGCAGGTTTTTTTCTCTTCAATCATTCGTCACTTTTCCTCCAAATTGTTTTTTTTTTTTTCAGTTTTTAATATTTCCAATTATTAATATTTGTATAGATAGCTCCTTTTTCAATAATATCCTTTTTGTCTTTGTCCTCTTGTTATTCCTCTAAACATAAAATTCCTCAAACTATCTTCGTAAATCGACGACTTGAATTTTTTGATTTTGATCCATTTGTATATGTTGAGCATCCTAAAAAAAAATATTTACAAAATACATTTATTTATTTATTTATTTATTTTTTTTTTTTTTGTGTTACTAACCATATACAACGGTGGATCGTTGGGATGAGGATGAAAACCCGTTTCACGACATTCAGCAATAAAATTCAGACCATATGTTGGTGTAAGTATATAGAAACCATTACTGCCGCATACAAACAAAAAATTAAGTTACAATGAAAAAAACTTTGTAAGATATTTTTTTAAATTACGTTTGATATTTTGGTGCACAAACTATGGCTATAGCCTCAGGCATCATTAACTGATATGAACAGTGCGTATGCAAATCCACCGAAGATAGAAATGCTGTTTGACTCGGATGTGTCTGTAAATTATCTAAGCATTCTTGACACAATTCGACTCTTTATATATATATATATATAACGTTTTCTACTTACATGTATCCAACCTAAAGTAATTAAGAATTTTTGATCTTGTACATCAAAGATTTCCTCTTCACTCATCGTGGTACACGAATCAGCATTCCCATGTTGCTTCGGTATTATGACATGCGTAATATATAAACGATTCTGAGATAAACGACCGGCCAATATACCGCAAGTCTCTACATTTTTATCTGTATTTCTCTGCGCCAATTTAAGAAACACCTCCATTGTGTCTTGTGGTATGATAACGGTACGCAAAGAACCCGCCAGCAGTGAATCTGAGCGATCGTATTGTGGCTTTTGGCTGCGATCAAAGGATGGTTTTGAGGGGATACTTGAAAAATTCACAAAAAAAAAACAAAAAAAAAAACAAAAAATCCGAAAATAAGTAAAACAAGAAAAAACTGAAATTTTTGAAAAAAAAATAAATAAAAATAAAAAACAAAGAAACGACATATAAATAAAAATTTGGATTTCCCTACTCACTTTGTACGTTTGTTATTCTCGTCTCGGAAATCCGTTTCAACTGATAATAGAAGACCTCCGTCTGACAAATTGGATCGTTGACCGCCCATTGGAAAATCATTAGGATAAACCACTTGATCGAGTAATTTCATATCCGGGGCGGTAGGCTGAACATTGGGATCAATTTGGACATGTAGATTTGCAGGTATTAAAGTATAGCCGCCAACTTTGCTACAATCGCGTGCCTCTCGCTTACGTCGTTCCCGCTCGCGTTCCAATTCACGTATGCGCTCAGCCTCTTTATTCGCTAAGAACTGTTCATATTCCCTTTGATAATTGTTCATTAGTTTTTGACGTAATTTCTCCGATTTGGGCATAATTTCTTCTTTGATTAATTTATTGATGGCTTTCATTTCGGCACGCTTGCTTTCAAAATCCGGATGTTTTCGTATCTTTTCAACAAACAAAGTTAAATATTTCATGTATAAAATAAAAGCGTTTTCATGATTGCCTTCAGCCACATAAACCTTAGCCATGCGCTCCATTTCAGTACCTGAGCGAAAGTACCTGTGTGTGGAATAAAAAAATGTATACTTGAAAAGAAAGCACATTATTTGTGACTGAAATCGAATCGAAGTTGACTGGAAGGTTTCTTCATTTCTGGACATTTCCGTTGGCGTTCTTTTTTTTCAATTTGAAATCAAGCCGACGATTTCTCCTCCGGCTTAAGAGTCATCGAAGCAGTTGCCAGATTTGAACCATTTTCATCCTTGGGCCAGAGTCCGTCTGGTGGGCGAGAGGGGGGTGTTATAGGCTAAGTTAAGGTGTTGGAAAGTTGGCGTTTCCGTAACACAATTCAAACATGTAAGTACCTAAACACACTTAACATAACACTATTATAATTTTATAATACTATCGGGATCCAATTCGCCCTTTACTTTGTGAATATCTGTAGCATCTCTTCAATTAAGGGTCCAGTTTTAAGCCGAAATTTTATTTTATGGGCTTTTCCACAATAAAGTAAAAGTTGCGGTAACAGAATTTGAATCGCATTAACCCTAGTTTCATTATCACATTCGATGGCACATAAGTGTAGTTACTTTACACTCAAAATTCTGTTCATATAACGTATACATTTTTCTCAAAGGGCATTCTGTACCGCAACTTGGAATATGCAATGGGTGAGGTGTAGTTGAAGGATTCTTGTAGAAAATGGAATGTCTTGGAAAATGGTTGGCTTTCATAGTCTAAACTCAATTCAATTAATACACAAGCCGTATGTGTCCCTGAAGGCGGATTGTGTCCCTCAAAATATTGAAAAAGTTTTAATTTGCGCATACAAAAGTCGTCATCCCTACTTACATCGAATAATTGTAATGTCTTTAAAAGATTAGTTATTGTAGTATCATGAGCACTGTACGGTAGGTAAGCATTATTTTAAATTCATCATAATCATGGGCGAACCATGAGTTAAAAACTAAATTTCGGAGGAAAAATAGTTGTATCCCAAGCTTGCTGTTCGAAATCGTGAGTCAACCAGACATCAATTTAATTATTTACAATGCAAAGAGCTTTTTTATATTTCATATGGAACCTTCAATGCGAACTCGCTTTGCTATTAGATATATACAAAAAAAAAAAAAAACGATAAACCTCCTTCGATGGCCACGAATGTGCACACACAGTGAATGACATTGAGTAAACAATAAACAAGTGATAAGTGTGATAAGTGTTAAGCGAATAAGCAACAGGAGTCGTACTAGAAAAAATTTCACCATTATTGAAGGTCATGTTTTCATGACCTTAGCCTAATTTTTCTATTTTCTTTTTCATATCAAATTTCTTAAGTTGCACACACAAGGTTCCGTTATGCAAAACATTTTAGGCTACTTTGCGTTTGCAGGCATTGCGAGCTTAATTTTCTTTTTTTCATAACCAAGCCAAGTGGGTATTTACCGCAAAATTGATTGTTTTGGATCCACTTCAATCATATTGCCGTGCTTGACTAAATAACTCATACGTTCTTGTGGTTCAACTATTGTCATATCCATATAATTCACCATCGGCGTCTTGGAGGAGGACATGGTTTTCCTCTCCTTCTTTTATTGTATATTTAAAAATTTTCTTTAATCAATAATAAGAAAATTCGATATTGTTTCAAAGAGTTGTTGCGAAAAAAGTCCGGATTTTTTAAAAACTACTTTTTGGCGTCTTTAATATCTTTTTTTTGTATGAACGCGTTCTTGGTTATATTATTTTAATAAATTTTTCTTAAAGATTTGTAGAGATTTTCTTAGTTTTATGTTTTCGTATAAATTACTCATCTCCCACTTCTGCGTCTTATCAAAACAAAACGAATAATGAAGCGAATTTAGCAATTTCTTCTTTCACACAGCTGACAAGATGTGCGCGTGTGTATATGTGTGTGTGTATATAATGTTGCCAAGTTTGAGCAAAATTGAAGCAACAGTCACAATAGGTAGTCTATAAAGGATTTTGTTAACTTGGCTACTTCTTTTTCGTGATACTCTGTAGAGAATTTTAAATTTCACATTTTATAACGGCTCTCCCTCTCCTCTCGAAAGCAGGCATTCTTACCATAAAATAGTAAACTAAATTATTAGTTTTAACTGCCACTTGATTAATTTATAAGCAGTGATTACAATTTAATTGTTTCGTAATCTAATTTCTTATAAATGGATTAAGTTTGTTCGTTATCGATAGAGATAGAGTGCAAAAATGTTCTAATGTTAAGAACTGTTTCATTTTGCAATTATAGCTGATCAGAACAGAGGTTGTGGAAGTTATAGAAATTTTTTAAACAGAAAAAAAAGACTTTTAATAATTAGCAGGATATTCGCATACCTGAAATTTTCTATGCTAGACGGCGAAAGTAAGAGCGTAAACACAAAAAAAAAGGCTGCTCTTCACTTTTAACCTGGCATAGCTCTTATGTAAGTACGTAGATTATTCATTTGCAAAAAAGATCGCACATTATGCACATTTTATTCGCTACTGATATCACTGTTCTAAAAAAAAGCCCAGATACATTTAAAGCTACTATACTACTCCTCATCCTATATCCTCCTCATTATTCATTATTGTCATCTAATATGGATACTACTTTACTTTTCATAATCTAAAAGAATAAATACGAAATAAGAGGTCGAATAAAAGGCAAAATCAAATGGAAGAGATAAATGGACGAATGTGTCTCGTATGTTTCTTGACTGACTGAGTTTAATAGTTGTCTGTTCAGGACGATTGTCTTTGGGATATGCTCGTACCTTCCACGAAGTTATACAATATCCAAAAATGAAGATAAAATAACATTGTTAATATCAGCTATAGAACATACATCTCGGAAGAAGACATTTTTTGTTAATTGCAAGCCTATATGTAATGATTGCTTACCAAGTCAAGTGATTGGCTTAAGATTGAAATCCAATAAATAGCTTTGCTCTTTAAGCAGTTACGCGTAATAAATATATTTAATACAAAATCGCTAAAGGGATTTTTGACCATTTCCTCTTCGAAGATTGCTTTTCATCTACGTATCATCAATCTTCACTTCTTCATTTCACTTCTAATGCGAACAAACACATTATCACACAGTATATGAATTATCTTTATTGATAATATAGTGATTTTTGTAAGTGCCGAAAGTTTGGAAGTGATATGTCCGATACTATACGCACAACATCACACTTGCAATAGAGGTTTCTGGACGGCCAGAGATAGATCTCTTCTCATTGCTCTACTCGAATCGATATCAATCGATTTTAATAGATAGCATGAAAGACTTGCTCGCTTAACTCATCAAATCTCATTTTATGACATACAGATGATAATAAATTGAGCAAACGTAAAGATGAAGAGAAGAAAATTGAACGAAACTTTACTTTGATTGATTGATGTAAAGAGAAAAACTGAGAGAGTGCGTTTACGAGTAAAAGAATTGCAGTATGACAGAGAGCCTTGTTATTAAATATCAAAAATTTAACGAAAATGAAAATAAATAGTTTAAACATACCTCCCACGGTCCATGATTTAGTGTGCGAGGATCAAGAACTAAGCCCGAAACACAAAACGCTCCAGCAATGAAAAAGTTTGCATATATTTGTTGTTTGTCTATCACAATACCAATCATATTTTCTCCCAAAGATATCGTAAAACATAAAAGTGCACCCATATATATATATATATATATATATAGATATATGTATAGATATGAGTTCTCTCATGTTTTACTGCCGTCCATATTTATTCATTCATACAATTCCTGAATTCAATCAGTTTTACTTGCAAAATTCATGTTTACACTTGTTGTGTGTCTTGTGGACGATCGTCGTCGTCATTGTTATTATTATATGTGCCGTATGTACCGTATGTTATACAGCATTAAGCAATGACATTCATTACATTTTTTATGGGTGTTAATTAAACTAAATATATGTATAAGTATGTGTGCGTAAAAAAAAAATAAATTGCAGCAATTATTTAATTATTAAAAACTAATAAAATTGAACAAAAAAAAAGAAGAGATGAAAAAGTATAGAAAAATTCGTAAACATAGCGTTTGCGTTTTGCATGTTCATACTACTAGTATGAGCGTTACACACACACGGTTCTCCTAATTGATAAATAACGTGTGATAAGTAGGCTTTTGACATTAAATTAATTTCAATAAAAGTCAAAAAAAAAAAAAAAAAAAAAAAAAAAACCCCTAGAAAAACTTGGGTTTATATATATATGGGAATGTAATAAGTGAAAAATTATTAAAATCATTTAAAAAGATTTAACTAAAGTGAAAATTATAAAAATTGAGAAATTTATCTTTTAAGTAATTGCTTTGAAGTGAGTGTCCCGGCATGTGGTATCGTATTATGTTAATTTCAATAAACGGTATTTTCACGAAATCAATTTTTTGTGCATTTTCTAGTACGAAAAATTCGCAAAAATCAAAGACAAAAAGATCAATGCTTTGTTTATAGAATTAAGAAATGCATACATACATACATACATACATACATACATATTTACATACATATATTAGGCTCTTGCATTTTCAAATGCATACGGGTGTCAAAGGCATTATATATTGATTGAGCAAATTGCGTCCAATGAAAGAAAATTCCAGAGAATTAAATAAAAGCAAAATTTATTAAAAAAATACTGCAGAGATAATAAAAGTACAACCAATGTGATGTTTGTAAAGTAGGTTTGCAGATAATATTTGTGTAATGGCTGTTAATGAATGATACGTATTTTTTTTGTTTTTTTTTTTAATTTTCAATAAAAAAAAACACTTGACTTTACGACTATTTTTAACTTTAACGCAATTATGAAAAATTGTACTCGAAAGTAAATAATAATACAACACAGCACAAAAAGTGTTACTTACGTTCAATGTCAACGGGTTAATGTCGAACATTTATGAAAACAACTTATTGTGCATCCAAGACTTGCTTCTTATTTATTTATTTTTTTTTTCTTTTTCTCTGCACTCTACTATAGCATGAATTTATTTATTTACGATTCACTTTTTTGTTTATCTTTTTCACTTTTTAACTTGGACTTCTTTGTACGTGTTTGGTGTATTAAGTTACTCCACTACGTTTTTGTATTTGAATGACGTCGATGTTTTTTTTAGTCCAAAGCTTTTTTGCATTACTTTATTAATACATGTGGACGTTTCACACCATTTCAACCAAAGAGTGACAAGGATATGTTGATATAAGCGTAGCTCTAACGGGGAGAGCATTTCATTTATGTGTATCTATATAAAGCAAAATGTTTCCTGGAAAAATCGTGACAGTTTCAAATGCAACATCTCTTGAAGCAGGCAATGGGATAACTTAGGGGTAATGTTCGGCAACGCTAGCTTATTAGGCTTTATAGGTGAGAATGAGATAAGTGAAGTGAAGTGAAGTGAAGAGAAGTGAACTTCCGCCTTTAGAGGTTTCAATTTAGAAAGCAAATCATCTGCAGCGACTGTAGCGCATTGAACTTTTTCCATTATTCTTTGTTAAGTTCCGAACTTATTATCGATATTGAAAAACCAGAAAATCACTAACCGTTCGCAAGTATCGGTATGAGTAACAGAGCGGTAAGAATCGTGAGCACTAAGTTTGTATTCGCGTGTTCTAATCTCAATGTGGTAGAGTTTCCTTTGGTCGTAGTTATAGTAGTGAATCCTTAGTCGGTAAAGGCACAACAGTTACCAGTAGGCTACAACCGCTTCCCTACCTCGTTCTCTTTACTCAGTTCTTTGCGACTGTTGGCCATATTACACGAATGGGGAACAACCCCTGAATGATGTAACAATAGAAAAAGTATTGACCGGTTTTTCCAAAACTTAAATCTCTCAAATCGAGCTAATCCAGCGAAGTTTACATAATACTTAAAAATTAACACAATATTGAGGGCAGCCTTCATAAATAAAAAGTAGGCATCCAGCCAAAAGAAAAAATAAAATCAATTTTATTATGTTTTTAGCTTTTTAGTTTTCGTCTGCATCGAAAGTATTGGGTGATTTGGAAAGAAATTTCGGTTTTCTTGGCCAAAACGAAAGACGATTTCTTTATCAGTAGAACAGTAGAATTCAATCGATTTAAACTCTCAGTGATCTTACGGGTTGTCATTTATTTGGTCTTTATCGGCTGCCACTGGCCCTTCACAACGTGTTACAAAAGCGCAGAAACCAGTTTTCGCACTGGCGCCTTCTGCCCACTCATCGCCTCCACACTCATCCAATTATTTTTTTTCTTACTTCAAAATTCTTTTTACTTTTTAGCTAGTCATAGAAGCAGAATACGCCGGAAATGCTGCTTTCGCCTTTCCGTCCTCTAGTAAGGCACTAAAAGCAGAAACAAACAAAATTTTTCCTACACAAGCATAGTGCATTTTAAACGTGAACTTGGGTGTGAAAAGTGAAGTTTGGCAAAAACAAAAAACAAAATAACTTTCCGAACAACCTAATACTAACAAATTCATTCAAGTATTTGAACTTTTCATTTACTTTCGCTGATTCGTTAGAGATTCGAAGATTGTGTTCTAAAAATCGTAGCATATATTTCAGCTTTACCTTAATTGCATGTAGAAGGACGAATAACTTATATTATGAAACTTCGCAGTGGAATCATGATGAGTTCAGAAATAGATAATGAGTTGTGATAAATTTGAAAATTGAAATTTATTTAGAAATGCGCGAATACATGGAAGGAAGCCAAAAAGTTTTTTCCTTTTTTTTCATATTTATTTCCTTTTCACTTACTTATAGATCTCATCGATACACATTAATATATATATATATATATGCAGAAGATGTGACAAACTTTTCTTATTCATTCAATTTTTTATCCGTTACATTTTAGTTCGTTTAAATATTTGCAAGATGTCTTCGAAAGCATTAAACATTACTTATGCCGTTATATTTATATACCTGCACGTTTTATTGGGAAGTTTTATAAATGCTTACAAGGTCGGCTTAGGTCGAGCTGATATCACAGGACCGCCGGTGGAAATAAATTTTGTGAGTGGGAAATAGATAGCGAAAGCCTAACGGTTTAATTATTTATGAGAATTTAGATGGGCTATGGTAACTTTAAACAAGCGGGCCATGGAATACACACTAGGCAGTACGCACGTGCCTTTGTGGTAGAAGACGATAGAAATAATAGGGTGGCTTTTGTTTCGGTGGATGCCGGCATGATGGGATATGGTGTGAAACGTGAGGTAAATTCGTAAAAGTTACGACTTCTTGGGTACACACATATATATTATGCACATCATGATTTTTAGGTTATTAAACGTTTAGAAGCACGTTACGGTATTGATGTTTATACGAATGATAATTTAGTTATCAGTGGAACTCATACACATTCAGGTCCCGGCGGATTCCTCATGCATTTGCTATATGACGTATCAATTTTGGGCTTTGTTCCGCAAACATTTGAGGCCATGGCTCATGGAATTTACTTGGTAAGCTATTGCTACCTAAATACCTAACCTTAGTTTGTGTTTGTGATCAATTACAAAATTAATGAAAATGAACATAACAAGCAATACGGACTGTTTTTTATTGTTACTCTCATTGCCTTTCAAGAGCGTTAAGAGAGCTACTGATAATTTGGTGGAGGGTAAAATTTTCTTGGCTCATACTCTTATATTGAATGCAAACATAAATCGTTCTCCAACTTCCTATTTACGTAATCCTCTCGAAGAACGAGCTCAGTATGAACACGATGTTGACAAAATGTTAATGCAGTTACGTTTTGTGGATATGGAAGAAAATATTTTGGGTGTTTTCAATTGGTATGCGGTGCACGCGACGTCCATGAATAATACCAACACTTTAGTGTCAAGCGATAACGTGGGCTACGCGTCTCTTTTGTTGGAAAGAGAATTCAATACGAACAAGGTGCCGGGCAAGGTAATCAGCTAAGGTTTAAGGAAGTTTTGTTTTTTTTTTTTTTCAATTTTTAACATTTTAGGGTAAATTTGTAGGAGCGTTTTGTTCCTCCAATCTGGGTGATGTTTCACCAAATATTATGGGTCCAAAGTGTTCGCGCTCTGGTAATCCTTGCGATTTGTTAACTTCGAAGTGTCCTCCAAAGGAAGGAGAATGCTTTGCTTCTGGCCCGGGTCAAGATATGTTTGAAAGTACACAAATTATCGGGCAGCGTTTGGCGGAAGGAGCTTTGGTAGATTTTTAGCAAACCTGTAACAGTAATTTCTTATCTAATATAAGAGGTTTTTTAGCGACTTCTCAATTCGGCCGATGAAGAGGACAATGGTAGCCGAGAGGTAACCGGCGATATCAGCTTCATACACCAGTTCGTGGATATGCCCAGTTATAATGGGACCGCTTATAATCCCTCGCAACGTAAAATCGATAAAATTCGAGGTTGTCAACCGGCTATGGGTTATAGTTTTGCAGCTGGCACCACTGATGGGCCTGGAGCGTTTAATTTCGCTCAAGGTACCGTGACGGAGAATCCCATGTGGAATTTAGTACGCGATTTTATAGTACCACCGACACAAGACGACATAACATGTCATTCCCCAAAACCTATACTTCTAGCCACCGGCAGAGTAAGTTTCGAACATTTATCCTCTGCTTTTTCCTTATTACGAGCCTAAATCTACCACAGGCCACATTCCCTTATGAATGGCAACCAAAAATTATCTCAGCGCAAATTATTAAAATTGGTGATGTGGTTATTACTGCTGTCCCAGGTGAATTCACTACCATGGCGGGCCGCCGATTGCGTAATAAAGTGGCTGCGGTTGCCTCTGCTATCGATGGCAAAGATGTTGACGTCATTATAGCCGGTTTATCTAATATTTATACAAGTTATATTGTGACTCCAGAAGAATATCAGGCACAACGTTATGAAGCGGCTTCCACCATTTATGGACCCAATACCTTGCCCATTTATATGGATATATACGAACGTTTAACTAAAGCTTTATTAAGAGGCGAAATAGTTGAGTCCGGACCTTTTCCACCCTATATGAATGATCGTATGCTATCTATGAATACGGGGGTAATTTTCGATGGACATCCAATCGACAAAGATTTCGGTTATGTTAAACAACAGCCACACAGAGAATACGAAATCAACGATACGGTAAAAGTGACATTTGTTGCCGGCAATCCTCGTAATAATTTATTTCATGGAAAAACTTACCTAACTGTCGAACGTAAAATTAATGAGGAAAGATGGAAGATTGTGCATACAGACGCCAGTTGGGATACAAAGTATACAAGGAGTTGCGATTATTTATGTATTTGCTTCATTAAGAGAAATTCTTATTACAGATTCATTTGGGAACGCACTCATTCGATATTTGGCTTTAGCGATGCCCATATACATTGGAAGATTGGTGCTAATACTCTACCTGGTCAGTATCGCATACGACATTTTGGCAATTACAAATACATTTTGGGTGGAATTTTTCCATACGAAGGACAGACACAAACGTTTACGATAATCGACGAATAAGCAATTTAATAAAATTGAAAGGATGTTTTTGGACTAGTCACAGACTGTATGCTTTCAGGGTGTTTATAGAATAAAGTGCAATCCTATGTATTGTAAGTAACTCAGAGAAAGGAGTTTTAATTAATTAATATTCTTTAAAAGATGTTATTCATTTTGTACATATGTTTTAATTTCTTGCATTATTTATAAAATATGAAATTTAAGCGATAGAAACAAACATAATTGGTATTTAAATAAATTACTTATTATAATTAATATTATCATTCTGTAATGAGCTTTTCTATTAGCGAAAATTCAATGTAAAGGAAAGACAGACAATAAGGCGTAAATGTATATTTGTTATTGTTGTTGGTGAGTGGAAAAGCTAAAAACAATTTCTGCTTTACAGTTTGCGTTTAGTTGTAAGCGACAAAATAATTTAGAATTACTCGCTGAGTTTAGTATAGATTTGGCCTGTAACTGCATTTCATAGCACCATGGACGAACACGAAATATTGTGATAATCCTACATATTGAGGCATTCAGAAAAGCTTAGCGATTTGCCTAACTTCCATCAAATACTCCATTAATGATTTCTTTCAATATTTGAAATGAAACCGTTAAATTTTCAGCAATACTACGAAGAAGAAGAAAAAGAGATATAAAATACAAGGTATTCAAAAAACAGTTAATAAATTTGAAAAATAGTTTAAAAATACAGCCTGTAAGTTTAACTAGACCTATTTTTATATACACAAAAACTTGTTCGTATAGATAAAGCTATCTTTTACCTTTAAATGACTATTTCCATTGTATTGACCCTACGTTTTCTTTTGAAAAGTGCGTTCACAATGGTGCTTGAAAGTCAGAGTTGTTTAGCACACTTTAATATTTTGGGGGAAAATAATCAAGTTTTACCAAGTTACCAATTTTATACAGATAAATAATTGGGTAAAGGTAATTTGGGTGGTAATCACGGAGCTCAAAGTTAGCCCACAAGCCAAAAGATAAATTTTTTATCTTTTACTTTTCCTTGCTTACTTCACTTTTCCTATATGTTATCGGTAAAAATTTTCAATTTCGATAATGCCTCACAATTGCATTTATTCGCGTTAAAGGTAATCATTATACCCACGAACGAGTGCAAGCACAAATAGCAAAACAAAAGCACTCAACTAAATCACGGACAATACTAAAAACATAAGAAGATGAAGAGCGAGAGAGAGCGAAAGAGAATAGAATGTTTATAAAACTAAACAAGACTATTTTTAAATAATTTTTAATGTTTGTCTAATGAAATGAATGAATGAATGATATCAGCGCAATATCATAAATTCTCATAATGTTATGAATAACAAAACGACAAAAAGAACAGTTAATTTTTTGATTTCGATGAGAGAGGAATTGTTTGTGAACTTGGCAGCACTAGCATTAGGGGATTGCTGGGATTGTTATTGTAAAATGTTATTTTACGCTGAGAGAAGTCTGAAGAAGAGCGAAACCCATAGCGAGAGAGAGAGAGTGAGAAAGAGAGATAACATCACTTCTTAACAATTGCTTATATATGAATGAATATAAATCTCAACATTTTCTAGATTTTTTTCAGTCTCGCGCAATTTTTCTCGCGCATTATTAAAAAAAGGAAGATGGATCGATTGTTGCGGTGTTTATTGATAAACATATGAAAAGAATTAGCAAATTCATTAAATTGTTGTTATGAAAACAAGGAAGCTGTATTAAAAATTACCAAAGTCATCAACGTAATAATACGGAGAAAAAGTATGATTCGTAAGGAAAATTTTAAGAATCGTTTATTAAAATTTATTGACTTTTACCTTACAAGAGTCAAGTGTAAGCCATTCGTTTATGACGGGAAGTGAAACAGAAAACCAATTCAGATAAATACAAAATTTTTGATTAATTAATAAAATAATAGGCGGCGATATATATCTATAAATATATATATTTAGCAATCGTATTATATTGTCTTAAAATTAGTGTCATGGTGCGATCAAAAATTTATACAAACGTCTTCATTGTTTACATTTTTGAAGAGTAAGGGTGCATTCGAGAACAGAAAGCGTAAGGCAAGCAGCAAACAATACGAGGCGTGCGTTGCACTTAATTCATTGACGTCAAATAAAAAAAAAAGCGTAGTGAGTATATGAAAAATTGTCTTCGTTTAATAAAATTAGTTGTCGTTATAGTTTTACATTAATAAAACTTCGTTGAAATGGCTTTTTTTTTCTTGCGTCCTAAAGCGATCTGTATATGATTTTGATAAGAAAGCCGGCAAATTTGTCTTTGTGTTCATACATTTGAGAATGTACGTGATTGTTTTATTGATAAATGTAAATAGGTCAACAGTATAGAAAATTCCAGAACTTTAAAAACTATGCATGTTCTACTTTAATAAATCTTTAAAGATAAGTGACAGGCGGATAATCTTTTCTAATTATTTAAAGGAAAAGACTCGTAGGTTTTTCAACAGTTTGGAAAGAAAAACATATAGAAACACAAAATATATATATATATACATATATTCTTTTGGCATTGCACAGAAATATTGCATCTAAGTTTGAAGATTTCCTTGATCTCCGTCCAACATTAGCAAAGCAAGTACTTTAGTGTAGGCAGGAAAGTGTATTTGGAAATGTCGCTTCTTTCAAAATTTTGATCGGTCATACAGTTCAATGAACTCTTATCAAATGCTTAGATGGAGCGCTAGTATGGGCTGATGCACATATGTGCATTTCGATAAGAAAATCATTTCTCCTTTTATCTTTTTCATTCCTAACATAGTAGAGGCGAACATTACGAGTAACATACGCTCTCAATAAATTTGATTGCAATATAATTATTTACAAGGAATTCTTATTATTACGCTTCAGTACATCCGTTGGAGGATCTACATTAGACTTGTCAAATAGTGGTAACGCGTATCAAGCATTTTTTGCGGAAAAACGTCAAACATTGGGCGGGAGCTTATTTTGGGAAACCTACAGCCTTAACAATAGGAACAATTTTAAGAGAAAACTTCTTAACAATCGTAGCAAATTATATAGCATTGTTGGCGCCAAGAGGAAAACCAATGACTGGTGTCATCTTTACTGCAAAATACAGCATATCCTCTGGGCGTCCTTAATACTTTTCATCCGGTTTCTAAATAGAAGGTTTTTGGGAGCTGTTCTTTGCTGATGTACTGATCTGCTTTAGAAGCAATTAGGGCGTGTTTTTAATAGGCGTTTAAACATTACTCCCCTTAACTTGATAAACAATACTCTCACTTAGAAATGTCTTAAATGGTAATAATGTTAACAATAACAACAAGGGAACTGGATAAATTCTTGGAGTCATTAACGCTTGAAAAACTTTCGCTTACAATAGCATTATCGCTATGTAAGCATGTCTAAGAAAGCTGGATTTTATTGAATAATAGTCTAACGTTGTTTGGAAACCTTATTGCATGGTATCATTATGATCTTAAGGAAGATGGCAAAGGAATTTTTTTTTTGTTCTGTCTTCACGCTTAGCGGCATGCTGGCAGCGTAAGTGGCGATACTATTCGATCACTTTCTCCATATCAAAATAGACAAAGGTTCGTTGGTTTGCCGATTTTTGAGACAGAATGCATTATGCATTATGCATTATGCATTTAATGAATGCATTCTTCTATATTTGAAACAATTCTTTTCTGCATTATATGCCTGACGAATATCGCAATACTAGCTATTTGAGGTTTTCGGAATATTTCATAAGCTGTGTAATTGAAATTATTAGCGGTTTGATGAGTTCGCTGCTTGTATTAAACGTAATTAGAATTGGAAACCTGCTTTACCACGTACCAGAACGATGCCTTTTTTTGCATTTTAATAACTTTTATTAATAATATTATTTAGTTATTATTTATATTCCATAATTTGTATATTCTACTATGTAACTTATAAACATGTAAACAAATAAATAAACACACGCAAGAAAACGATATTCGACTGTAAACGAATCTTTGATACGCTTTAAATCAAAAAAAATTCCGTGCTCTCTACTGTTGAGTGGGCGGGGTCAATTTTCTCCACATACTGTAGGATCATTCGTCGAAATTTTTAACGCTATACATGTTTTATCCGCATGAGTAGCTGCGTAGGCAAAGCGTCGCGACTAAGAACTCAAGCGTTTCCAATACAGGCGAGCATATGATGGAAGTTATCCGGCAGCCTTTAAATGCATTCTTTGTAAATTTATTAAATAAAAGGAACTCGATTCTTTTTTTTTGTTGTATTCTGCAAATCTGCCTTCAATATGTTTTTGGATAAATTTGAATCCGATATCTTCACTTTTGCGATCAGGACAATGTCGACCACATAAATTCGTAGCGGACAGACATGCTTGCGGACATGGAGGATGCTTACCACATATGGACAGATGAACATGTCTGATCTTAATCGGGACTGTATATGGACATTATGTAGCTTCTTTCTGCATATTGCAAACGTTTTCACGAAATGAACATACCTCTATCCTTCGGTGTTGGATACAAAAAAAAAAAAAAAAACAACGTTTACGTTAACTATTTCCATTTAATAGTTTGATTATTAGTCGTTAGGTTTGACTGACGCTTTAACGTCTCATTCTTTGCTGTTATCTTAATTTAAACAACGTTTTTATTTACATTTTGCTAATGGTTTACTCAGCGGAATGTATTTTAAAGCTTAAACGAAAAGTTCAGTTTAGCAATGTCTTTTTATTAACGTGAATGAAACGCTGAATAGGGGAAAATAGTATGCTAAGATTACTTGTTGTTACTCTATGTTTGCTCAATGAAAGTAAAGCCTTGACCATAACGATAAATGTTGAATGAAATCAAAAGGTACTTGTTTCACTTATCATATCACTGCGATCTCCAGTTCCAATTCCAGTTATGTACATATATACATACTTTTTTTTTTTTTCATTTTAAAATAATTATATAAACCGGTCTTATTTATTAGCGGGCTATAGTAACAGCGTCAAGAAATACCTCGAAATACGCTTTTGATTAAAGTGTAAGTGTCAGCTGGCAAATGGGTGCAATTAGATAGATTTTCATCCTCTATTGATTCATTCATTCATTATATTGATGATCATGTTAAAGAAAAGTTAAAAAACGGTAATCAGAAAAGAAGCTGAAAGTGTAAAAAGTGCATTTATTTAAACAAAGTTGTTTGGTTTCTTTATCGATTTTAACTCATCTGTATTTAATATATTATTAGAAAACTGGTTATTATTCATTGAATTCGAACGATTCAAGGTAAAAAAAAAAAAAATTATGCTCGTTGATTATATGTATGTGCTGGGTAAGTTTACAATTACATATAATTATGTGTTTGCCTTTTCTGTACATTTTTTGTATAAATGTCACTAGGAAAACATCTGCTTAAGGTCATTAGGCGGCTAAATGTTAATAATGATGAGCTTGTATTTAATTGCGCGCTTAGGTATTTTGAAAATAATTAGAAACATTTTTTTGGTTAATTAAGTTTTGAAAAACGATTTTTAAATCACAGGTAGAATTTACTTAGACACCAATGCAAACGCGAGCACCGTCATGTTGGTAGTAATCGGGCGACAAGCTTTAGCTCAAGTACGATAGGTTTTTTGTTTTCCTTTCTCTTCTATGACCAGGCAATCAGAGGATGTCCCTAATGCGGGCGCAGTAGTTATTAGGAAGAATTATAGAAAGGAAGCTGGGGGGAGAGGGGATAGGGTTTGTGAACGTTCGTCTTGAAAATGTACACCTCTGCTGGTAGATTGTTCCAAAGGGGGGTAGTACGCATAAAGGACGACGAGTCGCTGTAGCCTCTTGTGTGTTATGTAAGTAACCCTAGGAGAAATGGGTGGGAACGCTAAGAAAGCCGTATTAATTGGTGGGCAAATCTCTTTTATCTCTGTAGAACGCTTGTACTGGATGTACTTATATATAAGCACAACATAGCCCATATTAAGCCGATACTCAAAGACATTGAATGTTTTGCAAAAACTTTCGCTCTTAAGTTTGTAAGCCGCTGTAAAATTTTCAAATCAAAATCTCTTGTTTTTTTCTTGTTTTAATAGACGCTTTGCGTTAATTAACAAAAAAGAAAATTTGCTCTTGAAATTTCAGAGCTTTTCTCATGTACTCCGATATGTCAGATGAATCTATTTTTCAAAGCTACAGGCTTATGACCCATCCCCCATTATGTTTAGAAAGTTTTTATTTTTGCTTGAAGCCGATTCCAAACAAAAGTGCGTTAGTGCGGATTCATTGAGTTGCTCTTCGAAGGGATATGAGCCGAAGAGTAATTCAAAAAGCGTTATGCGCTCTGCCAAGAAATTAAAAGTTTAGGATGAACATTTTCATCCTAACAATGAACACAACTAGAGAATTGCAAATTGTCATATATACTGGCATTTCGCAATATGTAAAGTGTTAGTGTCGGATTCTGGCATCATATCTAGCAAAAAAACCTTGGAGCAAAGCGAACGCGGAAGCATATTGCTTGAGCGGCAAACTAGTGGGAAAAAATGATAATAAATTGGTTGTAATAAAAAGACATATGTCATGTTGTCATCTTCTTCTTCTTCTTCTTCTCCAAATCAGCAAACCAACGACAAAAGATTCGCCGTGTTGTATAAAAACACAAAGTTTTTTGTTTGCATCTTAATAAAGTTATTAATAAAGTTATTTAATTAATCAACTTTTTCTTAACTGAGTTGTTATATGCTGAAGTTGGTTGCGTTTTCTACAACGACAGCATAAAAAACTCATATATGTTACGCATAACATCCTTCAAATTTTATGTTTCCAAAACTGTCATTGAAAAACTCGTACATTTTTCTTTCTTTTTATTTGAATTATTTACAACAACATCAAAATGACTGTCTAAACTCCGGTACGTAGAATTCTTTTTTTGAGATATTGAAATATTACTCATTAACATGGTTTTGTGCGAATACTCTCGCATCACAAAAAGATCGAAATTTTTACAGTCCGCTATGTATATCCGGTATATCAGCCTTTAGTGCAAACAAATGGATTAAATGTTTTACTCCCTTTTTTTAAAAACAAACTTGCGCCACCTACACTGCTTGACCTAGAACCAACCTTGTAGATAAACCGTTTGAGTCCTAGAAGGTTTTGAAAAAACACTGTCGAAGAATCCCAGGCAGTTTTGCAGCTGCTTGGGATTCTTCGACAGTTTTTTTTCAAAACTGTCTGGGTTTTCTCGACATGAAATCTGAACAGCGCGATCGCGCTGCTTGGTACTCAAACGGTTAAAGATGCTTTTAGCAAATGGCTTCGATGTTGCTATTTTTAAATATTTTTATACCGTACACCACTTGTTGTTCAGGGTATATATTAAGTTTGTGCAGATGTACACAATGTGCAGAAGAACTTAAGATAAATTCAGCTTTTGTTATAGCGATTCGAGCCGATCTAAGCTTGTTTGTCCGTCTGTCCGCCGTGTTTCGGCCTAACCACGAATACTATTGCAAATGGTTCGAATCGAATCATACTTACAACGCCTTATTTTGAAAGGTATGAATAACTGTAAGATGGCGATGAGTATCTAATGATCGGCCGGGTGTTACAATGAGTTCCGCAATTAACTTGCGGGAAAGAGGAAAGACGATATAGGAGGAGTTCAGAAGAACTTAAGTTAAATTCACGTATTGTTATAGCGATCCGAGCCGATCTAAACTTGTTTGTCCGTCTGGCGGTCGTGTTTCGGCCTAACCACGGATATTATTGAAAATGGTTCGAATCGGACCACACTTACAAGGCTTTATTTTAAAAGGTATGAATAACTGTAAGATGGTGATGAGTATCTAATAATCAGCCGGGTGTTAGAATGAGTTCCGCAATTAACTTGGAGAGAAAGAGGAAAAGTGTCTTAAAACATTCTTTGACTGGCTTTGTTTTTTATTTTTTTAAATTTAAACTCGTAAGAGAAAAGAATATTTCCTCATTCCTACCCTAACGAGCCCGCCTTCCTCAAGGTTCTCTAAATCCTTGTTGTTGCATTGCTATCTATCGTACATCTTCTTGATTTATTTTATTTGTCAGATTGAATATATAGTCGTCGTCGTCGTCGTTAATAGACGGATAATGATGTTGAGGTGTTTTTTATGACAACTTTGGTAATAATCTTGGAAAGGTGCATTTAATTAATTGAATACGATTGAATTAAACTCAAAATGTGTTCAACAATTATTTGGCGCTTCCAAGCTTTAAACTGACACTAGTACGCTTAAGCACAGTTAATGATTAAGTGGTTTTTTTTGTTTTTCTTATACATATGGTCTTTTAAAAGCTAAGGTTGGTTCGGCACGCCACAAAAATTCGTGTTATTACGTTGAAGAAACTGACATTTATCGTTACACATACACAAACTTGTAAACTAAAAAAAAAAAATTTTTTTCCAAATGTAGATATATTTAGAAGTTAAATCAAAATGATATGCAATGCAATTTTAAGCGGAAAAAATTTTTTATTTTCTATTTATTTCTTGTTCAGTTATACAACAAATGACATTTAAGTCGTTGTTTTTTAAACATTTTTTTTTTTTGTATATACATTTTATAGTTATTTCTTTGTTTTAGTGTACTTTTTCTGTTGTTTTTTTTTGTTTTTTTGAATAAATTATTGTAAAAACGCTACTACTTCAACAATAGCAGCAGGAGACAAGACCTCAAGCAGAACAACTTATGTGCCCATAAAGCAAATTTCTATTGGGTTAAACAAACGTTAATGTAGAAACATTTGCACACTTGTGCAAGTATATAAAAAATAGTAAATATGTGTACTGTGTGTATGACGATTGTCATAAAAGATGAGCCGAGTTAACCTTTAACTACGTACGTACTACACGAAATGTTAAAAATCTTTCCATCAAATCTTTCCAACACATCCAAGCTGATAAGTTCACAGTTTGTCATCAATTTTAAAAGTTTTCATAACCGCTCATTAAATTTGAGTTGATGCAGATCTATACAACATCCACGTAACTTTTTGAATCGATCTAAGCTTGTCTGTCCTTGTGTCTGTTATTGTGTTCAATCTACATGTCATGCAATTTTTGATATATTTTGATGAAATTTCCTATATCGACGTGTTTTGATCTAAGGATGAATGGCATTAAAAATGGTTCGGGTAAGAACACTTTTTCGACCACTTCCCATATAATGCCTTATTTTAAAAAGCTCTTATATAGGTAACTATAGAGTGGTATTTTTTCCAATATGCTGTAAGCATCAAAGCATACATATTTTTAGTCCTCGTTAGCTTTTGAATGTATCTAACACCATTCTATATCCTCTTAAATGTATTTCAAAGGACATCGGCAGATCGAGTACACTCACGAATACTAACTTAGCACTTCATTTGTCATTTGTCATAGCTAAACGTACACATGACATACAAGCACATAAGTAACTATTTCAATTGTGAAACAGTATGATCGGCCGTTTGTTGTCTGAAGCCTTTCAATTGCATAAACTGCTGGGTTTTTCAGTTTATGATTAAAAAAAAAATAACTCTAAAGCTTAGAAAGGATCGGCCTTGGAAACATAAAACACATGTTCCTTGAAAAAAGGTTGAAACTCTACAATACTGTTGCTTTAATAAATCAAAACTGAGTGTAAGCATAAATTGTGATCCTTTGTCCTGCAATAATTAGTTCCCATTAATCAAGTGAAAAAGGTAAGTGTCCTCAGTTAACAAAAGTCTAAATGAGGCGGCGGATATTATAGAATTGCCCCTGGCTGTGTACAATTTCCTTATATTGTTTTCATTTTCATTTAGGCTTTAGTTCATTTCGTTGACTTGTGGATTGTGTAATAAACCAAGTTTTACTGCAAGCAATCAACCTTTACACCAACGATAAAAATAACCGAAAACAGACAAAAGGCAAAGAAGCAAAAAACGCTATAACGTTAACTTTTAAAATTTTGTCAAGTAAGAAAACAAATATTCAACAACAACATAATAAATGAAAAAGATATTAGTAGAGGGGATTGATAGACAAAATATAAAACTAACTTTTCCAAATAAATTTTGAAGAACTACACCCTACGCAAGTTTCTGGTATTACTCTCTAAAGATAGTGAATCTTTATCTTATCTTTGATCTTATGATTGTGCTCGTTTAGCAACTTCTTAACTAGGCCATGCTAGCACATGACACATAGAGGATTCTTTGCAAAAAAAATGGTGATTTCTTTTCTACTTCAATAAATATCGCAATAAAATATAATTTTTAGCATACTAAGTGAATGAGCGAAACTCGAATCGAAGTGAAAAATACTTTTGGCTTCAAGGCAACAAAATCTAATCTTTATGGTGAAGATACTTCTCAGACAATAAGGTGTTGTATAAGTTTACTATGATAAGTTCAGATTACTTAGGTATATTCTTCGAGCATCTACTCGCGCAAGGAAAGTAAGCCTTTATACGGCAACAATAGTCAAGTATAATTTTTGATATTTTGTGGTGTGAGTTAAGCGGGATAGTGCGTACAAATTTTAACTTACTTATTAATAATCGTAATAAGGACAAAATTGGTATAGTGAAAGGAAGGCGAAGGGACATCAGTTTTATTCGGACTTAGTGGTTGCATAATATACCAAATATCTGTTTTTTTTTTTTTAATATGATCAGTCACTCAGGCGACGTCTTCTATTCGCGTAAGGCAGTGTGACGGTCAGAATGAAGTGAGAAGAGAGAAAGAAAGAAAGAGATAGGGAGGTGTTGAATGCAGCTTAAAGGATGTGATGCCCAATCGAGAAGTGTTATGGCTTCACCACTCACTATAGCTGCGACCAAAGTTGTATTAAATTTTTGAAAAAATTCCTATGATTTTTTGAATCATAATTAAGTAGTAAAAAATTTACAATTAAAATTTTTATAAAATCAAAAACATCTGATTATTTAGTTAATTATCGATAATTTATACAGAAACGTGATAACCCTCGCTTTTCATTTTTTCTTTAATTGCGCTGAACTTATAAAACTTTTGTTAAAATTAAAAAATTAAAACAATAATGTTGCAACTTGTTAGACGTTTGATATGGTTTCTGTTTTTCCTTTTTTTTTTTTTTTTTTTTTTGCTTTTCTTAATTATACCATAATATGATGATTAGTTTAGTAAAATTATATATAAAATTATTTTATGCTTTCTACTTTGTTGTATGAACGAAGCTTGTGGTTGCGTGTATTTCTAAAGACGTATACGTCTTATACCCAACACAAGGATGGGCATGTAAACGCGTTGTTAAAAGGTTTCCTTCAGAGATGCCGGAAAGTATATACGTAGACACTTGATAAAAATGTGATTTGATTTTTGCCTGTCTGTCCGTCAGTAAAATATTTGTGATAAACGTTCGCCCGGTCGCAAATATTAGGGTATCCGCAAAGCACCGAACGTTAGTCCAGATGAATTTGTATTCAAAGCGGAACAAATCGCTCAAACGACACGCCTACAGCCCAACATAAACTTCTTGTTCAACAGAAAAAAAAATATTTTGGTCCTTATTCATCAACCTTGGCAGATAGAATGATAACAATTTTCAAGTATTTTCTATAGATGACGTGGACCCCACACACATACTATCACAGAGTATCGAAATTTAATATTTTTGGCTTTGTTTTGTCTTCTTTTGTAAGCTAAAAGTGGTGGGTATAAAACGGTCAGTCAAAGCCATCTTTTTTTTTTTTTTTTTTTGTTTCGCTTAATAAATTCTAATATAAATATATTCACGGAAACATACGTAATCATGTCTATGTTGGTTACCCTGTTCATATGAGCATCTAATGCAATTTTTGTAACACAATAGCCCACAAAGCCGCATAAATTAGAGAAAAGTTTGTTTGTATACAGTCGGTGGTCAGTTTTCATAAGTGCGATATGAAAATGCTTACACATGTGCAAAAACACATACTTACAAAGATACAAATTGCAGCTATTACTTTGCTTTTTATCAGCAAGGAGAATGTAATTTGAATGTTGAGCAGACACTGTTCCAGATTTGTATGTGTCTATGCATATAACGTACGTTGATTGTTAGTGAGCTTAGTCAACATTACGTTACCGCCACACTCTTTTATGAATGATTTTCATTTCATTTTCTTGTAGCCAGAGCTACATACAGGATGATGTCGTGTTATGTTTTTCATTCCTTTCGCCATATACGGAAAACTGAAAATATCATAACGAGTGTTCATGTATTTGTCGATAAATATTCACTTGTCCGGTGAAGGTGAAGATGCTAAAAATCCAATTGAAAAGTTGAAAATGTGCTCATCAAATACTTAAAGAATTGCGCTTATCCAGTTTGTCTAAACATTTGATCCGTATCATAAATTAAGAAGGAAAGTGTTGAAGTACGTTTTTGGAAATAACTTAGGCAAATAATAAACAGCAATCTTACAGGATCACTTAGCTGCAGACTTGTAAAAAGTAGAGTCATCTCTATCTATCTGTCTTCTCGTAGGCTGTTTCATTACGACTCTTCAATATAAGGCGCTTTAGGGGAAGTGGCGGAGAAAGTGGTCCGATCCGAACTATTTTCAATAAAATTTTTCGAAAATTTTTAATGGTCCTTGGGCCAAAGCACGTCCGTGTACAAAACTTCATTAAAATATCTCAATAAATGCGACCTGTAGATTGAATACAAGAAAACAAGACAGATGGAGAGACAAGCTTAGAATTCGGTATCATTTTCTGAATCGATCGGTATTATAAAAGATTGATCTACTCCAAGTGCTTCTGGGTGTTGTATACATCCTTACAAATTTAATATACCCTTGTTCCACAAGTGATGACGGGTATGAATGTTAGAAAACCAAATTCATATACGCGTGTTACTGCATAATACTTTTTAAAGCAAATTTGTTGCGGTTCTTTCTTTTTTCAGTAATTTTTGGCATAATATTTTCGTTGCGTTTTCATAGTCTTACCAATGAATATTTAATTGTGTGTTTTATAATTATTCCATAAATATTTTATTAGGTAGCTATATAATAAAATTTATGTAATTAAATGTTCGCATGATGTGTTGCGCATTGTTGAAATTTTTGATTTGAAAAGCAAATTATTTATTAAAAATCGTTTACGTAGAACTTTTCATCAGATCCCTCATAGCGGTCAATCATCATCAATCTATTATTATTATTATCAATTTAGCCAGAGAATAGATTCTAAGACTAAAGTCTTAAAGCACCAGCATCCAAGACTATCCGCGTAAAACTATTAGCTATCCCTTTGTTTTGAAATTAATGGATGATATAAAAAGTCTCCACGGTTTTTTGTCACTACATGGTCTTCATGCCTGTATATCGGTCCAAACTCGCCTGATCATTTCAAACGAACATGTGCTTAAAAGCCCACATTTCAGCTTACTTTTTTTGTGAAGATAGTTTTCTAATTCTTTGCTCGTGGAAAAAGTTATATTGATTTGAAAATGAGTGAAATATCTGCAGAAATACGTTATTTTCTTTAATTTTTATTATAAAAAAGGCAAAACATGCAAAAAGGTGCCGAAACATTTGTGAAATGTACGGTGAGAATGCTGTGAGTGAACAAGGAACACAGGCCTGATTTCCTCGCTTCCGTATTGGAAACTTCGATGTCAAAGATGCACTTTGCTCGGGTCGGTTGATGAAGTTTTGCAACTGGTGGAGCAAGATTGGCACGCAAGCTGTCAGGAAATAGCGGAGGGACTAAACATTAACCGCGTGGTAATTTGGAATCATTTGAAAAGAGCAGGGCACAAAAAGAAGCTCAAAAGGAGATTAAAAAACTGCGGAGACTTTTTATATCACCCATTATGTTCTCAAAAGCGGGGACTTTTAATAGCTATTGTTACGTTAGTAGGTTTTCTCAACTAAACCTCTGTGTCAGGTCTAAAAAGTAAATCGAACCAAGCCTTTGCTCATTATTGCCATTGGAAATATAACTTTGTCTACAGAGCGCTGTCAAATTGCAGAAAAAGATCGAAATTTTATGCTGATCAAAAGAATTTCTACTTCAAATTGCCTCTGACGGGGGTTTCTCAGCGTTATAAACGAAATGGCGAATTTATTGTAGCAAAATTCATCGATAGTATATAGTCCTATATGTAACTATACCCTATGCCACTTATGGTACAAAGAGATATTAAGAGTATGCGGATGTACGTAATAACCGGAAGGAATTGAGACAAAACCCGCCTGTTATTATAGCAAAAGTGATTTTGAATTGATCTAATCGTGTCTGCCCCTCTTTCCGTCTGTCCGTCTAGTATTCTTGTATTCAACATACAGGTCGCAATTTTCAAGATATTCTAATAAAGTGTGTGACATCGGTGTTTTGTGGTTTTCAAGGGCGAATGCTATTGATAATGTTTTGGAACGGACCACTTCCCGTACAACGTATTACTTTCAATTGAGCGGTTGAATTAAGCGAAATAGTGTAAGGTGCAGACGATGACTCCCTATAATAATGTTTTTATTTGTTTAGTATTTAATTTTAAAAATTTAAAATTATTAATAATTTCTTAAATTTGCCTTTTTTTTTTTTTTATTCATTACAGGCTTTTTCACTGTGTGGTCACTTGTAAAAAATTAGGTGAAATAAATTCTATACGAGAATGCTGGAGCAAAGAGAGAAAAGAATCATGAAACCAAAAATATTGTTTTCTCTATACCTGTTTTTGTGTTGCGTAAAAACGATTAACACAGAAGTCTATACGGCGTTGGCGGAAATGGAAGAATTACTAGAGACTGAAGCTGTATTAATTAGTAACTTAGAAGGTTTTATTAGAGTACAACAAGATAAACTGGATTATTTGAAAGCGTAAGTAAAACTGCTATTGCATAGTAAACGTAGTTTAAGTCAAGAAAAATTACACATTTACTAAGAAATTTCTCTCAGAAGCGAAGTGAAGGGGAAAGGGGGGGACGCAAAGAACCCACCTCTTATTAGTCAACATTTGTGCGTGCGAGTTGTTGTTAGCAAATCAGATCAGATATGTGTGCGTGTTGTTGTCTTGTTCTTAGCTAAATTTATTTAAAAGATAAAATTAAAATGAGTTATAGTCGTCAAAATTGCGTACACCACGACAAACATATGCAAATTTTATGTTAATTGAACTATTAATCGATACGTTATTTAACGGCATGTATTTAGTGGATCTTTATCGATGTTATTATTATTTGAAACCGTTTTTATCATTTATTCATATGTAAAAATGTTGATCAAAATGTTGAGATATTTTTATGGTTTTGATTAATGAGAAATATAAAAAACTGACTAATCAGTTACATTAGGATTGAACTTTTTTTTCTTACACGCTACGTCACTTGTGGTGCAGGGTATATAGTAGGGTTTGTGCGCACGTATGTAACAGCCAGAAGAACTATAGATGGACTCTTCTTTCATTGGACTGATCTCAGCTTTTCTGTCCTTCCGCCTGTCCGTCTGATACCGTTTGATGCATTTTTTTGTTCACCCTACAGCTTGCAAATTTTTGAGATAAAATTTCTTTTAATCTAAGGAAGAACGCTATTGAAAATGACTCGAATCGGAGCACTTTTTCAACAGCTCCCCATATAAGGCTTTATTTTGATAAGCCCGATATATGAACAAATATTGTAACCTTTAGATTTTCCTGACCAAAATCCCTGAGTAATAGTATTTAGGCATTCTAAATTGATGTAGAAACCTAGGATCGGTTGGGAAAATTTTTTGAATGCCCTGCCGTATAAACATTCGTAAAAAAACTAAATTTTTATTTGGTAAAAAGGTCTAATTTCCAAACTTTCCTGATGAAAAGTCGTGGATAATAATAATTTGATATAAACAATAACCTTAGCGTATTTGGACAACGTAAGTCTGTTTTCTAGATCTCACCTCATAAAAAGATCTCAATGGAAAGTAAGTATTTATATGGCAAATATGTCCAACTTTTGACATTTTGTGATGAAAATTGGGTCGCAAGAGTAATTTGATATAAAGTTTAGATCAAATAGGTTTTTTACTTAGACCCAGCAAAGCAAACTCTTTTATGGCGACAAGGTCTTCACTTATAGCTTTTTGGTGATGTGTGGAGTATCCTCTAATAGCAGGGGTTTCATGAAAATTATTAGTTCACATAAAAGCAACGAATAACTTTTAGCTTTGTATTGTCACAAAAGTGAATGAATGTCTCTATTGGGCAAAGTCGCGTAGGGTGTATAATAAATAGACTATGGTGTTCTTACTTGTTTCATCTTGTGATAAAGGATAGAAATGTATGGGCTCTAATACCAAATTATGAACATGTAATCACGCTTCAGAGAATCTTATATGTCATCACTAAAGCGGATTTAAAAATATAAGTTTATTTGCCAGCGCGTCCACCTGTCATATTTAGTGAAATACTTCGTAGTTTCCTAACAATCCAAGTTTGTATTTCCATTCCACATCCATTATTCAATATATGTAACCACAAGTATAACGTAAGAATATTTTATATTACAAAAGTATTCATTCACAAGAATAAAATGAAAACCGAGAAATGTTGGATAAAATCTAGAATGTAAGAAAAGCATACCAATGTTATTATTTTAATCCAAGATTATAATTTTACAAAGAGATTTCTACACTTCCTGTGCTTGTAACGTTCAATCTTATGATATTTACACCCATTTATTCTTTAGATAAGTAAGTAAGAGAGACTTCATTGATTTATTTATTTCTTTCGTAATTCTTTAAAAAATTCATTCTACAGAATGCTTTACATAGGAATTTAATTCTTTATGTAGCTAACACACTGTAGAGATAACTATTTATTTTATATTAAAACTATTGGGATACATAGAAAACAAACCAAATTTGCACCTTTCGGGGTATACTAGACTTGTCCGTTCCCTTATATGGTTAAGAAATATGGTTCGAAAATCCTTTATATATAAATTCGATTAGCTACGATAGCCAACCGATTTAACCATATGCTACTATCTCAAACGCCGTCATATGTTTACGCGAACTTACTGTTGCGAACAGTCAAGTGGAAAAGTTAAATACTTGTATCCTTAGATGGATGGCTACAAGAACATTTTAAAGATGAGCTATATCCGCCAATCTGTACAGAATTTTAAACCGATTCAAGTTTGTCTGTCTGTACGTTCATCCACTTATCTGCGTTTTGCTCACGAGCACAAAAATTTCGGAAAGAGTAAGACCTGGCAAAGATTCCTTCCTCACCTGCAACGCTGTACAACCAACCGTACATTTCAAACTTCAATATAGAGCTCATAGGAGATGTGTATGTTCTGTGTAAACAATTCAACAAGGAGCACAAAACAGAGCTAAGGTGAGCAAAGGATTTTAGTGTTTATAGCTTATAAGTGAGAGCTTTTAATACAAACCTTGACACAA